>CAUYLG010035846.1:0-44072 GCA_963573385.1 Cacajao melanocephalus
CACAAACTCACACCACAGACATATTTCCCCCTCCCCCCCACACCCTTACCTCATAAATGGACGTACAGACTTTGAATGGAGTAGTGGAGCAGTGAGGTCTGTTTTAACCACTCTGGCCCCTCTTTGCCTTATGAGGGCACCAAGATCAAGGAGGTGAAAGGCTGACTTAGGAGTCAGGTAAACCACTTCCTGTTCTGTGTCAATACACTGTGACCTTGAACAAGACCTTGAACAAGAGTTCACATTTGTATAAGAGAGGTCTTACCTACTGGTCTCCAAAAGATCTGGGGATATGGAGCAGGATCCAGCCATGACTCTGTAAATTACCTGTCATTCTTGAAAAACCACCCTTACACATAGCTTGGGAATCAGCAATTTGATCTTATGCAGGGGATGCTGGAAACATCTGTTAAAATTAATTCCCCAGTAATTTGGAAAGATCAAAACTCAAACCTTTTCTGACCCTAAGAAAGAGGGTCCTAAACTCTCTGCAACTGGACTTCCAGATGGGAAGAATCTAGTAGAGAGGAAAAAAAAAAAACTCCTAAAACACAACTTGGGACTTGGGAGCCAGGTGGCAGTTCAGGAATCAGGGCTGGAGCACAGAAGTGTAAGGGACACCAGGATCCATGTTGGAAACAGAAGCAGTGACTGCCCCCTGCTTCCCACTGAGCAAGTGATTCCTTGCCTTGGCCATCTCTCTCTCAGCACAGCAGGTGGCCATTTCATTAAATGCATCATTTACAGCCCATCGCTGCCTGGGAGTGTATTTCCCTCTACCCTGCATGTTCCTGCTTCCCCTCTTATTGGGATCAAACCTCCTGCCCTCATTTCTGAGACTTCCCTGAGCTCATCCGTAGTACCACTGGGACTGGGTTCTAATGGCCTATCACATTGAAAGCAGAGTTCTCCAAAGAGCTAACTCACTTTAAAACCCAGCCTGGAATAGCAGCTTTGGCAGGAGTTAAAAAATCAATGCTGGGACAACCCCCCTGTCAGGGACCCAAATGAGCTTCCTTGAATAAAGAATCTGAGTACTTTGTCAGCCCTGGGAGAAGGCATGCTGGCTGCCTGTTCACTTGGCATCAGTGTCATCTTTCTTGGGAACTTTATTTAGTGAGATGACTGGACCATTTGCTACTAACTTCCCAAGTTCGTGATCAGAGCAAGCCAGAGAGCCTAGCCTTGTAAAGTACTAGGGTCGGCTCCTTTTAGCCCCTGAAGGGCCTGCCTTCCTCATTGAGTAAGTGGGCACATCAATCACTCTGTGGTCAGGAAAAGATAAAGAGGCAGAAGGGCAAAGTGGTTAAGGCTGTGGAGATGCTAGATCTGGGTTCAAATCCTGCCCCTGCCTCTTACAAGCTGAGCAACCTTGTTCAATCGTTCTGTGCCTTAGTTTCCCCATCTATGAAATGAGGATGATCGGAGCACCTGTCCCAAGGTGTTGTCTGAAAAGCAAATAGAACTTGCTGTTAACATCGTCATTATCTTTATTATTTTTCTTCTTATGGCTGAAAGGTTAGTAGATGAAGATTTCCTTGACCAGGCAACACTGGACCCAGAGAGGCCATGTGATTATGGTACAAAGAGCCCCAGGTCTGAAGTCTTGAAGTCAGGGGGCCTTGGCTCAAATACCTGCTCTGTAACTTCCAGGAAAACCACAGCACACACAAATTTAAATTGAGCACATTCAACTATGCGCATTTCTCACAAAGAAGAAAGAGAAAGCAGCTGAAATGGTCACCTGCCACATCACTCAGAAAACAAACACTGGCAGTAAGCATGGAAGGGGCGACTCGAACCTGCTGATCCCTCAGCTCCTGCACGTGTCCTGCATGCATGTGTCTCAGCAGGCTCGGTATTAAGAAACTTGACCTCTAAATGTAAGTCAACTGCATTTGGCTGGTAGTCCACTGAAGGGACTAATCTCTTCCAGCAATTCGGGGGCCAAGTGTCTGGGCACCGCATTGGGGGATGACTTGAAGCATTTTGCAGGGTAATTTTGACCATGCGTACTTTTTTTCCCCTTACATGCGAGTATATGGGCTGAGTCTCTGCTCTAGAGCAGAGTGGGCATGTCACATGGTGAAAGTCAAGATCCTCATCAGAAAAGTTGTAGACAACAGGCCTGCCCAGTGTATCCAGTACCATTAGCGATAGAAAATCTGTCCATGTGTTTTGTAAACCATACTCAGAAATACAGGGAATAATTATTTCCTTGTCTGATACTGTGAGTGTCCTAGTTTCAGACTCAGAGAGTGAGGGGCTGTAATGGCACCTACTCCTGCATGTCACATTCCCAAAGCATAAGATCAGGCACTCCCTCCCACCTGGACCCAGGGAAGCAGCCGAAGGGGGCTTCCCCCAAATTAGGTACAGCCTGGTTTTGCTGTGAGTCATTCTCAGCTCTATGGTCTCCAGAAGGGTGGCACTTTCCCTTTTTCAGGTTAAAAGCATTCTAAAAATACCTTCAGAAGGCTCTGAATGTCCCCATAGTCATCCCTGCTCTGATTTCAATCCAGTTCACATTTCCCATAGTGTGTGCCTGGATAAGACATCGCTTTGGCAGATGCGGGCCGGGTTCAGAATGCACAGCAGGATGTTGACAAGTTGCCTCAAATCAAGTTATGTTGCCCGCCCCTCACTCCATTTGGGCCCATGGGGAGGGGAGGAGGACTCCCCAAACCCCCTCCCCGTGCCGCTTTCACTTAGAACAAGTTCC
Organism: Cacajao melanocephalus; assembly: GCA_963573385.1. NCBI lineage: Eukaryota > Metazoa > Chordata > Mammalia > Primates > Pitheciidae > Cacajao > Cacajao melanocephalus. Next base: position 2,723 of record CAUYLG010035846.1, read on the forward strand.
CAATATTTGGCAAATGGACAAGTAACGATTTTCTCTTCCTGAAAAACCCTTGAAGTCCAAAACCTCCATATGCAATTTTCAGGCTTCACAAAGCAATGGAACATATAGGGCAGCTTACAGGTGCTTTTGTAGAATTCGAATTCTCTTAACAAATATTATGACCTGTGAACTGTGGCAGTGAACTATATTTTATCTGAGTGAACAGCAAAGTGGTATTCCCAAACCCAAGTTTGCTGTCTTACTATCTCTACAAACAGACTGTCAGACAAAACTCAGATCTCTGGCATTTTTTAAATATGCAGGCCTGCATTTTCTCTTTGGCTGTAGGACAGGCTGAACGTCAGGCACAAGCTGCTTATAGTCTGCCTGAAGGGCTTGTCCTAAATCAGAAGTTAATTAGCTCTTGGACAGAGGGGATCTGGGGTTTTCTGCCTTGCATGCTGGGACTCCCAGATGTGTTCCTTCAGCCGGACTCCATCAGGGTGAACTACTTGGCCCCTTAGTTCAAGTTCATGCATGGAGTCCTATAATGAACCCCACCCGCTCAGCTGTAACCTTGACAGGCTCCCTGATGCTGCCGGCCTTTTTAGAGCTCCGGGTAACATAGACTCCTAATGTTTCCATCATTTTGTTCCGCTTCTGTTACTTCTAATTGTACTTCCCCATGCTGTTGGCTCCTTGGCCATACCCTGCACTTCCTGAGTTCTGCCTGCTGCCATCCTATAGGTGGGCATGACTCTCTGCCCCTTCTGCCTAGTCTTAAGGTTCTAGGTCTAGCTCCTGCCTGCCAGACACATCTCATAGCTGAGAACAAGGCCGGGCTCAGGTGTGTCCTAAGAGAGGGACTGTTGAGTTAACAGCACAGGCGCTGGGTCAAACCCGAGCCCCAGAGCTCCGCTGGCTATGCAACCTTGAACATGTTCCTCAATCACTTTGTTCCTCATTAATAAAGTCAAGATAGCTTCATAGAATTATTGGGGAAATTAATCTTGTGATGAATGTAAATTTGTAATGAATATAAAGGGTAGCACAATGCTTGGTACTTTTTCAATGCACTGTAAGTGTTAGTTATTATGTGGTGTGGTGTGGATATCCAGGAATTGCAAAACTTAGTTTGAAATATGTAGCAAACTGAGACTGAGGATCAAAGAAAATAAGCATGATCAGCAGAACGTTCTTCTTGAATGTTATAAGCTCATCGAGGCTTTTCCAAATTAGCCTTCAAAGCAATCTCTGACCAAGTCATCTTTTGACTACATCTCATGGTAAAAAGAATGCTTTCCTCGGGAACACTAACAGAAGGAATTATCTAAAAATCGGCTCTAAGAATCAAATAAGATGACAAAGTCAAAGACAGTCATTTTGGCTTACTAGCTTCACCAAGACCTGGTTAAAGTAATGACAATGTGCCCAAGCAGTTGCTGTTTTTGATAACCTAGTGTTAGCAGCTAGTGTTTGAGCCAATCAACCCTGTGTCTATAAGTCAGAAAAGGGCCAATTGGCCAAGCATATCCACATATTTTCTTAACAAAAGGACAATACACTGAAGTCTTCCCTATCAACACTGTCAGTTTTTGGAGGCTGCATTCCTACTCAGACAAAGCAAGACTGTTCCAGCCACTGTCAACACCTCGGTGTCTGCAACTGATAGTTTTCCAAGCCTTTCTCTGGGCTTAAGTCACGTTTACATAATGCAACAACATGCACAATTTAGATCTGAAATTAATTTATTGAAAACCCCACTGCCCCACAAACTGCTAAAGGTATAAACCTTTTGTCCTAGGTAAAAATCAAAGCACTTGAAGCAAAAGATCCCCAAATGAAAAGAGATTTCAATTCTAATGTAGATACAGGGCTGGGACTGGGAGAAGGCAGAGAGAAAATATGAGCCCAAGTCTTTGCTCACTGCAGTGAGTCTACATTTACGGGTAACTTGGGGGACTTGGTTCTTTGGAGGAAACCCAAGTCAGAATTCTTGGGCTTTTCCTTTCCTTTGAAGTAAGGGTTTGCAGGGAACATGGACCTAAGGCACAGCCCTCCAATTTTCCAAGTGACAAATGTAACCTGGCTTTATCTTTTCTAAAGAGAGAAGTGGCCACAGATGGGAAGAGAAGTTGCCTGTGCACCCTGGTTAGAAAGACCACCACTACTCCTTTTCTTCAACATTATGAACTGCTGAACCTTGTCTACACTAGCACATCCCACAAGCTGTCTCTTCAGGACGCCAGTCAAGAGAGCAGTGCTCCATAACAAAATGGATCCATGATGGGGTAAAGTTGAAAAACACTGAAGATTTACAATGTAATCAGCACATTAAAGGTTCTTCAAAGTTTCCACAATAAGTTATTTTACTTATTTTAACCTAGTATTTCTCAAATGTGTTTAATCATGAAAACTTATTAATTTCTGACCCTGTGGAAGCCTCAGGAAACATTCTGGGGAATGTCAGGCTCATTACTGTAAGATGCCCAGGTCATTCTCCTGACTGGTAAAGGGAAAACCAACAACTTCCATCCCATCTGAATCCCTTCTGACAAAGAGTGAGAAATCAATACAGTGGTAAAGGGAAGCCTCTGAAAATGCTTTTTTCTTTAAGATAGATGCCTCCCAAAAAGCCACAGTGTACATGGACCCGTGCACAGGGCCAAGTAACATCCTCTTTAATGGTTTATGACCCCAAGGAAGCATGCCCTGATTGATCCCTCACCACCAATGTCTAATCTGTCAAGTGAACTCTCAGCCTGTCAATAGTCCCCCTGCTCCAGAAGCCTCGTCCTAGAATCTGCATTAGTATTTCCTGGCTGTGGAGATGGGAAGGCATATCTGTGCCCATTTCCTGCCCTGTCTGGGCTGTTTTCTCCCCTTGGTGGAGGGCATCTTCTACCGCATTACTGATGGGCACCAGGCAGTATCATTAAAAATACTCACCAAGAGATTGAAAGGTAAATTATTACACATGATGCAAATGATGGTGCAAACCACCAGTATGGCTCAAGTATGCTCTGTCAGAGCCATTGAGATACCTGACGATATACATAAAAAGCTATCCTAGAGGACTTCTACTTCTGGAAAGATGGCGTAAATGTACTTTGGCTTATTCATCCCACTGAGTGGAATTTAAAGCCCTGGGCATTATACAAAACAAACACCAGAAGACTCTCAAAGGCAGAAGAGCAGAAGGCAGGCTGGCTAGGGACTTGGGACCTGAGGAATGATATAGATGGTGGCAAGTTCCCTGGGTTGTCCTTCCGCTTCATATATCTCCAACCTGGCAGCTTAGTAAACAGAAAACTTGAAGACAATAACCACTTGACTCTAATGAGATCACACACACACACACACACACACACACAAAATCTGCAGCTCCAACCTCCACCAGCACTGCCTGAATAGAGAGTCGAGGCAAAGTACCCCAACCCCCTGCTGGGATAGTATCAGAGAAGGCCAAGTAGGGAGCTGGGACTTTGATCTTTGCTGAGTAGTGATGAAATCCCTCCATATGATGTCAGCAGAGACTATGAGGAGTGGCTGGTCTTCCATGCCCATTTGGCAATAGGTAAAAGGTGCCCCTCCCCTGTGGCATAACTTTGGGAATGATGTCAGAGGAGTTCTAGGGAAAGCCAGTACTTTCACTAGCACCCAGCAGTAAAGAGGTCACCCCTGTCCCTTCTGCCCTGAGGTATTTGGAGGCCACATGGGAAACAGTAATAAGGCAGGCTTGCCCTCCCACCCAGGTGGTATCAACAGACACCCAAGTGAAAAGCTGAAATTCCCACACCTACTCAGTAGTAACAAAGATACCCGCTCCAGGTATCAGTGGAGGCCAAGTAGAGAATCTGGATTTGCACCCCTCTCTGGCAGTAACAATGCAACGCCTCCCCTTCCCATGTCAGAACAGTGTCAAAAGCCAGCTAAAACAGAAGATTTAATAAGATCCAGTCTCATAACATAATACTCAAAATGTCCATTTTCAAGAGAAAACCACTCATCACGCTGAGAATAAGAAAAAATCAACTTATATGAGAAAAGATAATCAAAAGATGCCAACACTGATTTGGATTTTGAAACAGCCATGCTAGAAATGCTTTTATGAACAATAAGGAACATGTTTGACACAAATGAAACACTAGAATGTCTCAGCAAAAAACACAGAAGAAAAAAGAACCAAATGAAAATTTCAGGAAAAAAATACAACAGCCAAAATAAAAAATTCAATGAATGGGTTCCACAGTAAAATCGAATGTAGAACAATAGAAATTACTAAATCTGAACAACAGAGAGAAAATAGAATTTAAAAAAAAATAAACATAGCGCCAGGGATCAAACACTTGTATAATCAGATCTCAAGAAGAAGAGGGAGAAAGAGGATGGGGCTTAAAAAGTACATGAAGAAATAATGGTTGAGACATTTCTAAATTTGGAAAAAGACAGAAATCTACAGATTAAATAAGGTGAGACGATTCCAAACTGAATAAATCCAAAGGAATCTATGCCATGACACACCATAGAAAAGTTTCTGGAAAAAAAACAAAATCTTGAAAGCAGCAAGAAAGAAACAATACTTTCCTGACTTACCTATGGGGAAAAAGAATTCAAATGGCTGTGTATTTCTCATCAGAAACCATGAAGTCCAGAAGGAAGTGAGATGATTTTTTTTTTCAAGGGCTGAAAGAAAAGATCTGTCAACCCAGAATTCTATATCCAGCCAAAAATATCCTTTGGAATGAAGGGAAAATCAAGAAATTCTCAGATTAAAGGAAACTAAGAACATTTTGTCACTAGCAGATGGCCCCTAAAAGAAGGCTAAAACAAAATCCTCTAAACAAAAAGAAAATGACTATTAGAATATTCACAAAAAGGAAAAACAATGGAAAGAGTAAAAATATGGGTAAATACATTTCCATCTTAAATTTCCTAAATTATCTTTGGCGATTAAAGCAAAAATTATAACACTGTTAGGTGTCATTTTTCAATTCATGTAGAAGTATTTAAGACAACTGTACTGTTAAAGGGAGGGTAGAGGAACACAAAGGGAAGTGAGGTTTCTACACTTCAGTTTAGTAAATTGTCAATACCAGTAGAATGTGATAATTTATGCATATATATAATATGATAGCTAGAGGTACTACTAAAAATGCTATACAAAAGAGACAATTGAAAACCTATAAATAGATCAAAATGGAATTCTAAAAAAAAGTTCTTGTAACCTACAAGAAAACAAAGACAGTAAAAACAGAACAGAAAACAAAAAATAAAATGGCAGTCTTAACATACCAATAATTACATTAAGTGTAAATGGTCTAAATATACCAATTAAAAAACAGAGACTGGTAGATGTTTTTAAAAAGCATGACCCAACTATACACTAATGTGATACAAGCAAAAGTGCTACATGGCTACTTCTCTTAAAAGGCAACCAGCACATGCTCTTTCCCATTTTTTGTTTTTCCTTCATTATGCCTCTTACAAAATGTATATAATGGCTGCCACTCTATTGGGATAAGGCCACAACATAGGGATAATAGAACAAAAAGACAAACCAACCTGGGTCTCTGAGCACTTGGTAGACCAGAACTACTGTCACAACTCTAGATTTCCTAATTGTAGATTCATAGTTGAGAGAAAAACAAATCTCTATCTTGTTTAAGCCCTGTTACTAAGGAGTTTTATGTTATTTTAATTGAACTTAATCCTCACTGATCCCAAAGAGTTGTGCTTACTGAAGGCTATTACATGTCTAACACTGTGCCATGCTATTCAGAGAGATTATTTTAATGTCTGAGGAGGACAACGCTACTATTATCTTCCTTTTGTAATGATGAGAAAATTACTGCTCAGAGAAGTTAAGTGACTTGCCCAAGGTTGCACATCTCATCTGCCCAGTGTGAACCCAACTTGTCTAACTTTAAGGCCTAGGCTATTAACCTTACAGTGTACATGAAATCCAGTGAAATATCTAAGAAAAAAGAGACTTGTCCATTCCTCTTAGCTTGGGTGGAAGGCTTCCTTCCACAATCACATGGGGCCATGATGAGTTCAGAAAAACCTTTAATTCATCAAGCATTTCTAAAGAGTTAGCCAAGATGCGTTTTGAATTTATCATCCTTTTGGACATAATTAGGCAATTAATCAATCAGTCCCCTCATTTACTTAACAAACATTTATAAAGGGCTCATGGTGCCGGGACTTGAGATAAGCTAGAGGAATGAATCAAGTTATACAACCCCATACCTCCCAACATCCCCAGCGTGGGCTGGGCACTGAGCTCATTTACTTTCAAAGTTGATTTTTTCCACATTTCATTGCTCAGCTCCAAGCCAAAGATGTCAAACAAGCAAACCACGTGAAGCCCATTCTCCCAGAAGCCCCATTGTTCCATCCACCTACACTTTGAGGGATCCAGGTCAGCATTTCCCTTTTAGCTCTCTAACATGGCAAGGGAGGACTTTGATGTCTCACCTTGCAGAGAAAAGAAAAAAGGGCAAAAAGGCTTCAGAGATGGTGGCCAGAACAGCTTTGAGATCATGCGAATCCCCAGCGGCATGGCTTGGTCTTTCCTCTATGTTGTTCCCTGGAATGAAAAGCGGATTTTTCTAGCTTCTCTCTCACTCCTACATACGTCCCCACCCAGCTTTCAGCTCCTGGCAGTGCCAGCACTCACATCTAGGGATAACAGTCAAAATCGCCTCCTCCTTCTCTGACAATGAAATACGGCATACCATTTGGCATCCCGGCGGTGCCCCAGTCTCCTGACCCCTGGCAGGGTCCCAGGGGATTTGTGGTCGGCCGCTAATCAGAGCCCTGGCCATAGCCATTTCCCATGACATAGCTGGAATTCTCCCACTGCCTGCCCTCTCAGCTTCAGTTACTCGGCCACGCTGAAACTATTTGCTCTCCTCCCACCCTGTCCATCACTGCCCCTTCCTTGGGCTGAGCCTCTGTACCCGCCTGCTGGACAGACTCCTGAGGCCCTCCGTAGGGGAGCTGCAAACCTCTCTCCACTTTTATTACTGACCCGCATCCTGCCGCCTCCACTCCTTCAGCCTGAAGGCCTCTTTAATGCACCGTCCTCTTGAGCAATGATAAACCTTGGTGCCAGAGATGTTTAAAGAGAAACAGTCACTCCCAGCTAACTATATTGGTATCAGAAGGGAGGCCAAGCGTGTGATTTCCAAGCTGTGGTCATAAAACCGTCCTTTTTTTGTCATTTATGGTTAATCTGCCTATGAACTAGCAAAACAATCTCTTTGCTCTTTTGTAGGGCCCATTCTTAGCGTACCTGGGAATGGGGAAAAGACAGGCCAAGTATTGTCCACTGTGGTAGCTGAGGGTGTGGCCTCAGGAGCCAGGCTGTCTGTATTATAGCCCAGCTCTGCACACTTACTAGGTGGGTGACCTTGGGCAAGTCACAGATCATCTCTGGGCTTCAGTCTCCTTCTCTGTACAAGGAAGAAAACAGAAGGACTACTACCTAGCCTTGTTCTGAGAATTAAGTGAATTCATACTTGTAAAGGGTGCCAACATGCGTCTAGCACATATAAAGTGTGGTATCTGTATTTGGTGAAGAAATACTATGTAGATATGGGATATTCAGTTAATTTTCACAACTTGTTGATTTTATTATGCTTTCATTACAGAAGGTGCTACTGGATCCTTGAGAGTTTTTGAAGCTTGCCCGTGGTGAGTTAGTAAGCCACAAACATGGGATTCGAATTTGGGTTGTACTTCCCAGTACAACAGTCATTCTCAAAGTGGGGTCCAAGACTACCTGGAATCTTGGTAGATGTGCAAATTGTCCAGTCCCATGCAGAACCACTGACTCAGAAACTAGTGGGTAGGTTCAGTGATTTGTTTTAATAAGCCTTCCAGGAGACTGGGGTGCACAGAGTTTGAGATGTGCTATGTATCACCATGTTCCCCTTACAGCAGGAGGAGAAGTTCCTTTCCTTCCTGTCTCCAGGTTATCAGTACAAAGTGAACATGAGCTGCTCACACCTGTCAAACAACACACAGTCGTGCAGGTCTTCTTGGTGAAAAGTGCTGTGCCAGATGCCATGGGGACAGAAAGAAATGTGAGCTTCCTGCCTGCACAGCATATTCCCTAATTATGAAAACCAGACAAGCATGTGTACAAAGTTATCCAACATCACGGACCACACCATGAATCGAAGCATCAGTGTTCAGAGGTTTGGGGTCAAACAGAGCTGGCACCATTACTGGCCCCAATTCTTATGAGTGGGACTTTAATGAAGTCACTTAACCTCACTGGGCCTGGCTCCCCTTACCTTTTCAGGCTGTTATAAGGATAAAATGAAGTTAGGTCAATGACCTTGTATGATGGCTGGCACATGGTACGAGGTTTAGTTGCTAAATGGCCAGGGCCATCATTAAGATCTGTCAGCCAGGTGATACAGGATTCACTGCCAAGTTGCAATAGGAGAGTAAGGTAGGAGTGGGGAGATAGCTTTAAGGGAGAAAGGCCTGCAGAGAATGGGGAATGTGAGCCTGATTCCAACATGGAGTCAATATCTCAATCATGGATAGGAGGGAGAAGAAAATGGTTCCACTAATCATTAAAAAAGGAAATGAAAAGGTATGCCAGGCTAATAGTAAGTCAGTCAAATTCATCTGATTACATGACTTTCATTTTGAATGTGCAGACTCCAAAGCAAGAAGCCCAGGCTTGAACTGGGAAATCCAAATTATACTAAAGATACAGGAGTGTCTAAGCTAGCTCAAGTTTGATTAAAAAAGAAAAAAAAAAGGAAATTAAAAATAAGAAATTTTTTTTTAATGTATATATTAAAAAAAAAAAAAGACACAGGCGTATCTTCGTCCAGACACCGGCTTTTGGAGCCAGGCTCTGTTTAATCAATGCATGTTTGGAACTAGGGCTGTGGACATCACAGTGGCTTCCCTTTCCCGAGTGTCTCTCTAGAGGAACAACCAAAATGCAACTTATATGTGTGAACAAAATGACTGAAAAATAAGTTTAAGTTCTGATTCTCCCCGATTTCTCCTTGAGGCTAGAAATCTCACCGAAGTGATTAGACAGATAGCATGAGCTATCAACCCAGATAAAATCTGGTTATTTATTATTGTGGAGGGCACGTCGGGAAATACTAAAGAAGTTCAGGAACTATCTAGATGTCATTCTATTGGACAATGGAAGGAAGGGTGACGTGATCACTCCTGTGCTCTTTCCATCTTACTGCTTTGTGGGAGAAATGATGTAGGTGGCGGGGGCAGGGAGACAGCAAACCACCATGGTATGTGTGTACCTACGCAGCAATCCAGCAAGATGTGCACATGTACCCCAGAGCTTAAAGTACAATAATAATGATAATAATAAACCTAGGCTAGTTTTTCTACAAAACTCACCAAGGCGAATTCCTCAAACTTTTGCTCCATTAGCTCCTCTGGGCCTGGGCAGAGGTGATGTTTACGGGCCCCCAGTGAAAGCAGCCATGGGGCAGAGAGGGTGGAGTGTAAAGGGAAGACCATTATGGATGGGCAGTGGGCCCATCTGCCAGTGAGCCATGACAGACTCCAACCCCGCTCTCACCCCAGTGATTTATGTTCTGGAAGGATTTTCGCAAATCAACATGTTTTGGCTGCTGCTTTTCAAAGCCAGGGGAAAGCAACCCAAGAGAGCTAAACGTGGCCACGCATTTGAAAGTCTAGTCTATTGTTTTAGAATTTCCGTTGCGGGCCCCCTAGGTACCATCCTCGGACTCCCCATCAAGACCAGTAAATATAAGCCAACGGGAGGGAAAATCGGATCTTAAATATTTCCGGCTAATTCAGTTCCCTTGGAGAAAGCTTTCCTTCTCAAGGTCCCATTCTAGCACGAGGGGGTGGGAGTCTCAGGACCGCAGCCTCTTTTCCTGAAGCAGCAGCAGAGTCTGTGGTTCCACTTTACTCCGCTGTTTTAAGTAGAAATTATCCTTGAGGCTTCAGGGTGTGCTTCCACTCTGGGTGGGATGGTGAAAGGAGTGATTTCTCTACCACATTACTCAGCCCCAAAGTATACATGCACTGGGGTAAACTTGGCTTCTGCATTTTCCCATTCTCTCCGGGCTGTTCTGTCATCCCTATGAGTCAGCCTCATCCTGGGCCTTCCCCGCCAGACCCTCCAGGCCCTGGCAATTGTTTGGTTTGGGGCAATGACAGTGCCCTTTCCTGCTGGTATGTGGAGCTATTGTTCTCTGGTCCATGGCTGCTTTTATCTCCAGCATTCCTACAAGCAGGATTAACAGATCTGGGCCTGTCTCAATGGGTTGCTTTCCACTTCATTTCAATTAAACTGCAAGCCAACATCACGCCCTGTTCCCAGGCTTCCCAGGCAGGGCTGCCCTGCTGGGGTGGCATGCCAAGGTTTCGGGACGAAGATGGGGGTGGGCTCACTGTGTGAGCCACAGAAGATACCCTGCAATGGGATGGGATGCCTGGGGTTCAGCCTCAGCAAGCGGCTTATTGCTGTGCCAATCTGGGGAGCCACACCTAGGTTTCCTCATCTTTCAGACAGTAATGATAATGCATGGCCTTCTGAACTCTGAGGAGGGATAAGGGAGGTAACATTTATAGGCAAAACAACTAGGAGAGTGCCTGGCACATAGTAGCTGCTCAGAAAATGCTAGATCCCTGCCTTTGCTACCTAAAGGCACCCGTCTTGCTACCCCACAGGGATGCTGGAAGAAACAAATGACGCAAGTTACGTAAAAGTATGAAAAAACCTCAGAAGGGCTGCAAGCATAAGAGAATTTTTATAATCCAGGTGTGTGATGATGAGTCTTAACTTGGGCCTAGGCCGACCTCAAAGAGAGATTCTATTGTATGCAGTCTGCTGACAGAATCAGGAAGAGGTTTCTGTGGCCTTCCTTTCTGCATATCTTGAAAATGCTTTTTCAGAAAGTAAGAAGGGGGAGTGACAGCAACAACTTCATAGCTTAATCTACTAACTATGAAGATAGCTAGCATTTATTGAGCACATACTATGTGTCCTGCACTATTCTAAGTGCATTGCATTTATTGCGATCACATTTCCATACAACCCTGTTTTTTCATAGATTCATTTATTTGACAAATTCATTCATTCAATATTTCCCCAGATACGCTTATGGCTCCTCCACTCACCTTCAAGTCCTTACTCAAGTGTCACCTTCTTAGTAAAGCCTTCCCTGGCCACCTTATCTAAAATTCACCCCACCCTTCTACCCCCAAAGACAACTTCTTTGTGTCATTCTTCTCCTTAGCATGCACCACTGTTCAACATACCAGTTTCTTTACGTATTTACCTTGTCTATCATCAAGTGCACCTCCATTAGAATAGGAGTCCCATTAGAATATGAGCCCCCACGGGACAGGCATTTTGCTCTTTCATTCCCAGCTATGTCCCCGGCACCTAGAATGGAATAGTGTCTGAGTGCCTAGCTCTGAGTGAGTGCTCAATAGATATTTGTCGATGGGATGAAACCTAAGAGGAAGGCACTATTCGTATCATCATGCCTATCTTACAGATAAAGAAACAAACAGAGAGGTTAAATAACATGCCCAAGGTCACATAGTAAAGATCAAAGCCAGGATTTGACTCCAGCACTACCTTCTTTCACCTTTCGGTCTAAGACTAACGCTACTAATTTTTTCTCCTCCTCCTCTTCTTCTGGGGTCACTGCTTTTATTTTCTAGGTGTCTTTGCCATGAAGACCAAATGACTGCCCCCAAAGTTCTTGTTCATGCTGGGCTAGGGAATCACTTGCTGACACATGTTCTTAATGAGAAAACCGCTGCCTGGTGAATTATTCAGTCAACGTCTTCACGCTCAGATGCTTCATTTAGCAGCAGGCACATCAAGGCGCTTGAGAGCCGTATTACAGTTCGCAGGGCAGTGGAATCATCTTGAGCAACAGGGGAGTGGGCTGAGGTGGCAGAAATAGCGAGAGTCCCAGAGCCACACACGTCTCGGTCTGTATCCTAGTGAGACCTCATTATAACGCAGCTGTGGGATCTTGATCAAGTCAGTTCACCTCTCCTGGCATCTGTTTGTGGTTAGGCTAATGCAGTCAGCACATAAGAGAAGCGAGGAGTGTGGCAGGTGCTCCATGCTATTACTTCCATGCCCTCTTCCACCCACCCAATCCATCCCCAATATCACCTTTCCAGTGCTACAGGTCCTCATTGTTTCCAGTTTCTGGTTTATTTCAGTAATTGCCCAAAAAGCACAGGTAAGAGAAGCTCCGTAATGGAAGAAAGGAAAAGAGTGACGCTTCCCATCCAGAGAGGTCTGTGTATGGTCCTATGTCACTTGGAGAATCTAGAATATTCTCCAAAGTGACTTTCCCACCTACCTCCCCTATTCTGGTGTTAATAACAATGATTGGCCAGGCATGGTTGCTCACACCTGTAATCCCACAGTGCTCTGGGAGGCTGAGGTGAGAGGACTGCTTTAGGCCAGGAGTTTGAGAACAGCCTGAGCAAACGAATGAGAACCCCCACCATGTCTAAAAAACTTTTTAAAATTAGCCAGACATGGTAAAGTACATCTATAGGCCTAGCTACTTTAGAGGCCGAGGTGGGAGGATTGCTTGGGACCAAGAGTTCAAGGCTGCAGTGAGCTATGATTGTGCCACTGCACTCCTGCCTCTTAAAAAAGCAAACAAACAAACAAACAATGATATTGACCAACATAAACTGAATGGCTTCTTGGTTCCAGGCCCTGTTCTAAGCAGTTTTATGCAATAATTCACCTAATCCTCACAGCAATCCTGTGAGGTAGGTACTGTGATCATGTCCATTTCACAGATGACAAAACTGAGACCCTGAGAGGCTAAATAACCTGTGCTGGTAAAGAGCAGAGGGTTGAAACCCAGGCAGGCTGCTTGCTGGTACCTGAACTTCTGCTTCCTCTACCCACTTCCTAGCACCCTCTGCCCAGCCCACCTGCCACGCAGCACCCCCTCAATGACACTCCCGGCTGCACTACCTGGAGATGAGTATGAGGAAGGACAGGTGGAGGGTGGGTGAACTTTGATGGAAGATACACACATCTCTCTCGGAACTCTACCTGAGAATTTCCTAGCCTGTCCACTCTGGGGATCTGAACTTTCGTGTGCTGTTGAGATTTCTGGCAGCAAAGACTGGCAGGAACATGAGAATGTCCTGTGGGAGCTCCTCCTCATCTTTCCAAGCATTTCTCCTACGCCGTAGGTCAACAGAACCCAAATCCCTCACATCCTCCTGGGCCCTTCGCTCTAAGCACAGGTCAGCCCCTTCCTACAATCTTGTAGTAACGAAAACGGTTTCCAGAAAGCAGGCTACGCCTCTTACGAAACTGTGATTTAGTATTATTTCCAAAATCGCTCACTCAAATCATTCTTAATAAGGTGAAAAATAACTTAAAAATAATAAATATTCTACAATCTCGTCTTCTGTTGTTCTAAGAGCGCAGAATACCAGCTCTCTGGGGCTGCTCCACAATCAGGCTTTAAGTTCTCCCCTGCCTTGGAGCCTTTTTGACAGGGGAAAAGCACTCCACTAGTCAGATGATAAAAATAGCTCATGTTTACTGAGACAGTGTTAATTAAATGCTGTGCACTGCGCTGGGAGCTTTACATGCATCATCTCATTTAATCTTTACAACAGCTCTATGAGGTAGGTGTTAAGAGTCACTACTTCAAAACCAAACCAAACCTAATCTCTGGGAAATAAAGCAGCTTGGCCAAGAACCCGAAGTGGCAAAGTCCAGATTCAGACCCAGATCTATCCGGCTTTCATACTCTTAAACCACTCAGTTACACACGATCCCCCTTCAAGGCCTCAAACCTTCAGGGATTCTCTGACGGCTGATGGCTGAAGTCTGACCTGCCTGTATCCTTTGGGAGGAACAATGGGAAATGGGGGCAAATTATGGAGAAGTTCCTTGATTGCTGGCATATGGCCAGTGGCCAGAGACTCAGCTGGGACAGCAGATTGGGGGCTACTCAGCTCTATGCTCCTCTCCCTCCACCAAAGCACTGGGGAGCCTGCTTAAGAGGCGTTCACTTAGGATTCATCCCAAGCCCTGTGATCCCGGAGCAGGGTCAGCCCAGAAGGGGGCACCTTTTTCTAACTCACACAGAGGTGTTGTAAGCAACAGCAGCATCCTAGTTGCCTCCAATCTCTGGGTGCCAGCTCCTAACCTGCCAGATGAGAAACAAGAGCTCCATGGGGGAGGTGGCACCTAGGGAATATACTGCCACTCCCTGTCCTAGGTCCACAGCAACTAGGCCTACTATATCCCCAGATACCTTTTCGAAGCTTTTCTAACCTCAGAGTCATGTTCAATATATTACCCTGAGCACCATTTATCTAATCCGAGTGGGCATCCAGGACATAATTTCTTTGCCATGCCTAAACTAGAAGCTCTCAAAGGCCACTTCCAGATTAATATGTCATTGCATGGCATGTCTATATGTGAAGTGTATGAAAACACAGAAATTTTTCGGAACTAAATAATGGAATCAGTTTTCAATAACATAACTCAGGAAAATAAATTAGCTGGCTTCTCCCAGCCTTTCCATGCAAAAAGGTCTGAGCCCAGGGGCCCTCGAGATGTCAAATTGGAGAGAATGGTACAAGTTTTCATGGTTCCGAAAATTAGAGAGGGGATCCCTGGCAAGGGAAGTCTCCTTTACCACAAATTGGTCCCTATCAGAGAATTGCTGCTCGGTTCAGATGGTAATTAGCACTCCCCAAATTACTTGCCGGCAACAATATAACTAAGACTGGGAGACAAGAGAAGCCTAAACTTGAGAGAGAAGCTGTATCACCACAAAAACAGGACCCGAGGGAGGAGATGAAATGAGGTAATTGCTTCAATTCAAAACAAATCTACCCATTTCTCCAAACCCTCTATTTGCAAAGCCCCAACAGGCAGAGAAGCTTTAAGGCCTGATCCTGACCATGTGATGCTGGAGGCTACAGAGACTGGCCACAGAGCCCAAGTCCAGCCCTCCCCTGGGTGGAAGCCTGTGATATGGGCAGGCAGTTCAGGAATGCCCTTCCTCGCAGAGGGAATAGTCCCTTCAGGCAAAAGGCTTCCTGGAGGGATGCCAAGGAGGGAACCTCCAGATGCTTCCTGACTGCACCCAGACGAGGGAAGTGTCCTTGCTGGATGGGAGGTAGCAAATGTGCTATGAAGATCAACAGATCACACTGACACCCACATTTGAACACCTCATGCCATCTCCCCACCCACTGGCTTTCAGCTCCTGGAAAGGGCATCTGAGGACCATCACGTTGCTGGGCGCCCTATTCTTTGAGATGCAGACCTTCATGTTGGTCCCATCTACTTCTTGGGGGTGAAAACACTGTGGAAACATCAAACAAAAGTCCGGAAGAGTCATAACTTCCAAAGGCAACCAAGGAAAAGAGAGCCCTGCTAGCCCTGCTCTCTGTTCTTCCTCCTGAGGAGTGAGGAAGAGTTCTGACAGCCAGCCTGCTGCAGCGGCTAATTGTTGGCCCTGGGCTTGTGGGCTTGAGTCACCTCTTCTGTGAAGCACTGTTGGGGAATAAAGACGGCTGTGTCCCCCAAGCTTAAAAGACTGTCCATATGGGACAGGGAGACTGATGGGACTGGCAGCAAGCTGGAGACAGCGTGCCCCTCTAAAGGGGCTCTGCAGGCTGCTGCCTTAGAGGACACCAGACCCTGTGCTGCTGCTGTCACCAGGGCTCCTAATTTGGGGACAGGAACAAACAATCTGAATTTTTATATAAAATTTTTATAGAAAATCTCTCCATTTTATATACAACAGTACATCTGTTGGCAAGAATCGACCTGTGTGACCGCCATTTTGTAATCTCTTTGATTGAAAGGGCAGTTTCAAAAGGAGAACAAGTCATTTTTCCACATCTTTGACTTCAGCCAATCAGGTGGCCCTATTAAAAAGACAAGTAAATTAACCAGCTATTCTGTGCAAAGTCTAGCCTGGCAGACATCATGGTTACCAACCATGTAGTTGGGGAAGAAAAGGCAGAAACAGAGGGAACATCTTGCTTAATAACATCACAATGAGAAGCAGTTCATTAAAACAATGCCAGAGGTATCACAAAAGGTATGATCAATGTGGTTCTGTTGACCACGCTGAAGAATTCAGGGCACAGATGAACAGAGAGACGTCTGTGAGGAGAGATGGCTGCAGCATCTTCACTGAGGAGGATTTGAATCTTGAGGGTTAGATAACATAGCTAGTATTTACTGAACACTAGGCATTGTGCTAAACACTTTATAAGGATTATTTCATGTCATGTTTGCAATGACTTTCTAGCTTAGAACTCTCACTCTTAAGAACCATATGGCACTGTCTCTAGACTTGGATGATCCTCAGAAGAAAAGGCAAAGCATCCAAGGCAGGGAGAACGGTCTTCAGCAAAAGTGTAGAGCAGCAATGGGCAAAATAAATGTGTGTGGGGAGGTAGAGGGACAAAGTACAAGTGTGTGTTGTAAGTTTCCTTTGTGTTTTCGTGTTTTGTACAAACATCCCACAGCAAGATTCCAGAGGCTGTGGTAGCCCCAAGGATAGTGTAGCACTCCCTAGATCTGAAAGCCTCAGGAAAGAGATTTCAGCCAAGGATGCTGTCTCCCAACTGGAGGGATATAGATTAGCCCCTAGTCCTGAGAAACAGGATGGCAGAGCAAAAAAAGGTCCCTACCCTGAAGTTGGAATGCAGCCCACCCTGTGAATGCATAAATATTCATTGCTTTGGAGACGCTGCTGAACATTTGCAGACATCTACCTCAGAGGACTCAGCTGGGAAAAATTCACTCTATCCCTAGAGGAAAATGGGGTGGGGCGGAGAATGGGGATGTTGGATTCAGAAAGAGATTTGGTTCCAACAACCCACCCAGTATGCCTAAGGCAGCTATTCTCTGCCCTCTTGGGGCTAGAGAAATCTGCCAGAAATAGAGTTGAGAACGTGTGAAGGGTGGTGGGCAAAGAGTGAAGGAGAGAGGACCAGCAAGTTTAGACAGCATAGGCATGCGGGGGAAATGCCACCTTTCTTCTAGCAAATCAGAGGAAGCTTTGGGAAGGAGGTAGGGGGTTAAGAAAGCCTCTGAAATGTTTTTTCAACTTGAGTGGAAAAAAGGTCCTGGAGAGGAAACTGGGTGCTATAAAAAGGACTAACAATAACAGTAAGGTTTCTCAAAGGCCACGTTGCGATTGAAATGAAACGGGACCACAGAATTGCCAACCTGCATTGACCAATCTTCGGCCCATTTTGATCACTATGGGATTCCCAGGAGAAATACCAGATTGTCCTCAGATACTTATTTCAGGGTCCTTTTATGGCAGTTTTATCTATGAATTAACCTAATAGTAAAAAGTTGTTAGCTTCCTATTTTCTTTTTCTTATTTATTTATTTTTTTTGAGACAGAGTCTTGCTGTTGCCAGTCTGGAGTGCAGTGGCGTGATCTCGGTTCTCTGCCACCTCTGCCTTCTGAGTTCAAGTGATTCTCCTGCCTCAGCCTCCTGAGTAGCTGGGACTACAGGCGTGTACCACCACACCCAGTTAATTTTTGTATTTTAGTAGAGATGGGGTTTCACTGTGTTGGCCAGGATGGTCTCGATATCCTGACCTCATAATCTGCCTGCCTTGGCCTCCCAAAGTGCTGGGATTACAGGCGTGAGCCACCGCGCCTGGACGTAACTTCCTATTTTCTTAACACCAGTCCCATAAAACTCGAGTCCCACCAAATGCATCCGAAACACAGATTCTATAGCTACAAAGTGTTTGGGAACTAGCTGTGTATTTCCTTTCATGTCTTGGAAATTCACAGCGCATATTAACATAGTAAAGACCCTGAGAAGTCCTGCAATCAAGAAGCCTTCCATTCTTCCTTTAACACACTTTCTGAATTTATTTGACTATGATCCTTTTGTTGCTGAATACTTATCAAAATGAATGCATTTGGGAACACACACATCTAGACATTTGGGAAGCTGATGTTCACATCCTTCGCCTCAAATACCTCTGAGGTAATGAATTCCATAAAATTGGCATCTGCTCTTATAGCACAACTTCCCATTCATGCATTTTTTTTTCCATTAAAAAAGTATTTTAGCACTGTACTAAACCCTGCTAATAAAAAATAAAAATACAACTCCCCGCTCACAAGTAGCTCATAGCATGGTGGGGAAGGCAGTTAAAGCACCAGTCTCAGAGTTGGAGTATGACTGATGCACAATAATAGTTTGCCTGGGAAGCTAGAGCTAGAGGAAATCTTCTAATCGTAAGACCAGCATAGTCAGGGAGGGCTTCCTAGAGGAGGAGAGTTGAGTGATTAAAGAATGAGATTCAGCCTGTAATCCCAGCACTTTGAAAGGCTGAGGGGGCTGGATCACCTGAGGTCAGGAGTTCGAGACCAGGCTGGTCAACATGGTGAAACCCCGTCCTGCTAAAAGTACAAAATGACCCGGCATGGTGGCACATGCCTGTAATCCCAGCTACCTGAGAGGCTGAGGCAGAATAATCATTTCAACCTGGAAGGCAGATGTTGCAGTGAGCAGAGATCGCATCTTTGCACTCCAGCATGGGCAACAAAAGCAAAAAGCCATCGCAAAAACAAAACGAAACAAAAACAAAAAACAAAAAAGAATGAGATTCAGTGGGAAAGCAGAAAGTGAGAGAATGGTTCCAGGTATGAGTAAAAAGGCATAAAGATGCAGAGAAGAGAAAACATTGTAACTGGACTGCAAAAGGCTAGGACTGAAAGGAGTACGTAAGGAGTGAAAGCTGGAGGGGAAGGAAGAGGTGAAAGCTAGAATTCCATCAAGTGCCCTGATTCACCTAAAGTCCTGCCAAGCTTCAAGGATATTGTCTCCTAGATCTGAAAACAAGGGCACACCCTTCCCGAGTGTGCATTCTTTTCTCATGTTATTTTCCCAGTCTTATGAATTCAAATGTTCTGAGCCACGCAGTTACCACCACGGTCTTGACACCTTCTCCATTGTATTAAATGCCCCTCTGCAGCTTCCACAGGTCATTCCTGAGAATAGCTGGAGATGTGTTTTCCCTATTTTCAGAGGATGAGGGAATTAAATTGCATGACACTCTAGGCATGACTTTGGGCTTGAAGAAGCTGGACGCTCTGGATATAAGGCTGTCTGTCATGTTTTATATGCATCCTGCTCAGAGTTCCTGCTGGCTGAGGTGTGTTTGCTCCAGTCTCTATGCCTAGACTCCATCTCCCTTTCTTTAGTAACCAGAGGTGGGCATGTGACCCAGACTCAGCTCATCCGAGACCCCAGGCCCCATCCACAGTGATGGGTCTAGGGAAGGGCATGTGGCTCGAGCCAAGCCCGACAGGAGTCCTTCCCTAAGGATTTTCTGGTACAGAAGACTCTTCTTTGGTTACACACCTGTAAGGATATAGTGCCAGTCTGCCAGGGCTCCATCACAAGGGCACACCTGAAGGAAGCTACAAGATGCAGAGGTGAGATTTGGATGGAGACAAGACCTAGTGGACTCTGAGCCTGGGGTCTTTCAGGCCAGCCTACCTCATGGCTTTGCACTGCCATTGTTATTTGTTGGTTCATTTTCCCTTATTCTGCATTGCTTTAGTTTCTGTCAATGATAACCCTGAGAGTCCTAAAAAACCCAGCTCCTCTAGGGTGGAAGTAGTCAGATCCCACGAGGCCACACACAGCCCCAGTGATAATTCCTAGAGTTTCTTTCCAGGCAGCTGGGGTGACATTAGAAAGGTGGAGGAAGTGAAGAGACTATCTCTGCCTCTCAGAGTGAAGACAGAGCATCTGATAGGTACAATGAGCTTCCAGGTTGGAAAGACTCAGGTTCTGGTTCTGTCTTCATCTCTTAACTCTTAGATCACTAGTTCTTTAAACCCTTTCTCTTGATGTCAAATGGGATAGCACTAATATCCTCCCTCATAGGGCTGGGAAGATAAATTGAGGATGCTGGAAAGAGAACCTGCCCAGCACACAGTATAGTACAAAACACTGCTAATTTTCTTTCATTTTAAGTTCTATTGAAGGCCAACTCATCAGTACATCACAATGTATGAAAAATCCAGGAGAGGTCATATCTGAACCAAGAGCTTTCCCAGCGAGATCAAAAGAAAAAAGTGACAGCCTGTCCTCACCTGTCCCACCCTGCATATTCCCAAATCTCTCTGCTCTTTATCCCATAGAGCTGAAGCTCAACAAAGATGAATGATTTTTTTAAAAAATCTTCCTCTAAAATGTAACTCCCTTTGACATGCATATGATGAAAATACCCTTTGCTCTTTTCACAACTGTTTGGCTGTTCTTGGCTCCTGGCTGTGTGGTCCATAAATGTTTGTTCATTTTGGATGGCAAAGGCCTCAAAGGCAGAAAGTGGTTCTGTGGATCCCACTTCCTGCAGAGCTCAGAGGAATACCATAGACAATGAACAATGATGGCAGTGATGGAAAGCTTGGGTCTGTCTCTTAGTCATGGGAAGAAGGAACAAAATAAAGAAGGGCCAGATGAGTTCTTAATATGAGTCAAAAAATAGACTGATGCTTACAGTACACCATTATCCTTGACTGTCTCCAAAACTCTGGCTGCTGCTATACCCATTTACCCACTGGACACTGAGGCTCAGAGAAGCAGAATTATGCACCCGTGTGGCAGAGGTGGGATACGGTAATCTGCCTCTGTATCTGTGGTTTCACCACTTCCCACTCTCTTAGTACACAGAGCGGTTAATGGGTTCAGCAGATTGGGTTGTCAGCGCCACCCTCTAAATTTTAGTTTGAGCAAATTATTTATCATCTCGGAGCCCCATTTCCTCTACAATGAAATGAAATGCTAATACTCATCTCCCAGGATAATTATGAAGATTAAATGAGATTCTGAAGATTATGGCATTTAGAGCCCTTGGTGCTTTGTAAGCACTCAACAAGTGATCGTTGCTTCTACGTGGTTGTGTTATTGATGGTTATTTCTACTACATCTTCTCGTCTTCCTAGGTTCAGAGCCCCATGACTGTTCTGCAAGAGGTACTTTTGGTCCCTGTTTTCAACCTGAGACATCTATGGCTTCCAGAGACACGTTGGAGATATCTGCAGGCCTTTTTCCTACACCCCTTTCTGAAGTTCAGGGCAGCAGAATCTGGCCCCAGGCTACCCCGAAGCCTAGAGAACTACTCTTACAGGGTGTGAGAGCCAAGACTATGTTTCCATGTTGGCTGCAGCGGGGCTGGTGACTTCCACGTCCCCCATAAGGAAGCCATATGGACCTTGCTCTCTCTCCAGCAGCCAGCACTGCTCAGGCAACAAAGGCCGTGAAGTAAGCTTTTTATCACCCAGGGCTTCTTCCCTTTGGCTTTCTCATGTCGTTTGATAAACATTTGTAATGTTTCCCAACAGCTAAAAGTACTTCTGGGCCTGCTCCAGCCCCCAGCCCACAGTGAGTGCAGATTGAAGGAAACAAGGCCCCCCACTCCTCCCCTCGCTTTCTGATCCCTTGCCTTGGCTGCTCACACGCTCCTCTCAGCAGCTCTTCTGCAGAGAGAGGCAAGGCCTAGATAAGTCCTCCCTACTGCCAATGCCTTCTTCCTCGTCTCAGGAAACAGTGAGGTTCACCTGAAAGAAGGCAGAATTTAAAGGCTGACAGGCAAAGTATGAGTTGCCAGGTCTGCAATTTCCTTGCTGAATGAGCTTGCATAAAACACCTTTCAGAGTCTTGATTTTCTCTTCCATCAAATGGGTCCCGAATACCTACTAGCCACCAGATTGTGGAGAGAAGATGCGATGAATAGAGGCAGAAGCAATACAGAATAAGTGACAACCACCCTAGATCCTTTCGAATTTCTTTACCATAGCACTGAATTGTCTGAAAGAATTAAGAGGAGTGATCTAAATTAATCCCTCCATTTCCATATAAAATATTTGATAATTTTTCTTCTGGTAGAATAAAGATCAAAGATCAGCAACATTTTTCTGTTAAAGGCCAGATTAGAAATATTTTTCATTTTGGGGGCCATACAGTCTCAGTCACAATTATGTAACTTTGCCCTGTAGCACAGTAGGGGCCGTATATCATATGTAAATGAATAGGCGTGGCAGTGTTCCAATAAAACTTTATTTACAATAGCAGGCGGCAGTGGGATAGACTGGCTCACAGGCTGTAGTCTGCCTACCCCTGGGTTTGGAGCTGGTGAAAAGCATGCCCCTCGCCAAGCAGACCAGAGGGCCAACCTCCCTCTTTTTGCCAGCACCCTCTTAGAAATCCACCCCAAGGGCTCCAGAGGCAGAGCCCATACAAGCCACTGAAATACCCCTCTGCCTTTGAGAACTGGAGGTTTAGATTTATGGGCATGACAATTTGTTTCACATAATTCTGTCAGTAATTACATCGACTTCCACCAGCAGCCATTAGGTAAATGATTTGGCCCTTTCCCCTGAGTAATATTTTCCCCCACTGAAATAAATGGAGGGTGCATTTCTCTCCCATAAGTTAAGCATATTATTTGCCTCATCACACAAGGCAAATGCAGTAGCTCTGAGCTATTAGTCTATCACTGCAGCAATCAGACGGCCAGGAGCCAGAAGTAATTTACAACAGGGAAGTAAACAGGGCCCCAGATAAATAAAGGAGAGGCCTGGGCTGATCTGGGGCCTGAAAAGATTAAGTAATGAGAGTATCTAACGAGAGATTTAGTGCTAAGTGAACTAGGACCAAAGCAGCATCCCATGGAGGAATCAAATTATATAACTGGAAAGAGATATTATTGAAGTCCCTCGTGCTGAGCGGGGAAATCAGCACTTCTTGGGAGGGGAGGGCTGCCGTCATTAGCATAGCAATTGGGGACTCCTCATTGGAGTCTGGCTAATTAGCTGCAGGTAAATGAGTTATATATGGTAGGTAGGCAGGGTGCAGTGACCCTGCCTACCAGGAAAGCCTGGCCAGGTCCTCAGTGGCTGTGTGATTATAAGTACCAGGCTGGGGTCTTTTTTTAAATACGAAGGCTCCTTATAAAGGAGACGTAATTATATGAGGTGGAAAAGAAAAGGATGTTGATGCTGATTCAAAGCTGACATTAGCTTTTTAACTTCTGAAATGCCTGGAGGGTGGAGTCTGGACTCCTAAGGGCTTCTCTTCCCTGGAACTGCTGTGAGCTCTGGGGAACAGTCTCTGTCACCTCCACCTCAAGGAGACTTCCTTTCTCTTCTCTTCTTTTGATGGCATAGCCACTATCCCAACAGCGGGATGGAATCCTTAGGGAGTCATCCTCCAATTCTTCCTTCTGATGCCTATTCTGTTGATTCTTTCCTTGGAATCACTGTTATGTGAGGTTTGTCCTTTCGGTTCCCTTCTTTGAGAAAAAAAGTACATCATGACAGCGACCACGTGAAGGCAGTCCTAGTGTTTTGGTAGAACCAAAACACTTCTTCTACAGGTGAGAATTGCTATCTGCAGCAAATCTATCGCCCATATGTATCATCAACATCAATATTCCTTTTCTTAAAAAAGTAACTGCTATCCCAGCTGGCCCAACCCGGGGACGCATCAATCCTTTTCTTCTTGTAAGCTAAGATTCCATCTTCTGTGATTCCCCTGTCACTTAATGAAAAATCATGGCTAAGATGAGCAGGTACACCTTTGGACCGTGACCGCAGCACCAAACCAGGAATCTGAGCATGGAGGCTTGTGAGTCTCCTACTGCTCCATGCCTCAGTTTCTCCAACTGGAAATGAGAGCATTGCTATAGAAGTTCCAGAAAGTGCCATTCAGCTCTGGCATTCTATGAAGGTGGCTTCTTACCCACTGAGCGATTGCTGTAGAGACAAGAGCTTACACAGAGCTTGGCACAGAATGGAGAGTCACATGTGTGATCAGAGACTCTTCCAGCTGCCTTGGGAGAAGCCAGAAAAAGACTAAAACAAACCTGAGATATACCGCACCCCACCACACACACACACGCACACACACACACATGCACACACGTGCGCGCGCAGACACACTTATTTTCTTTCCTTTCTATTTTTCTTTACCATATCTCATCTTTAGTACCTCTATTCCCTGTTTAATTTTTTTTATTGCTGTTATCCTTTCTTCCTTCCTCCCTTCTTCCATTTCTCAGGTTTTCCTCCTTTCTTTCCATTCTATAATCCTTTCCCCTTGATTCATTTAATGAATATATCCTCACTCACAAGACATCTCTTCTCTTTCTTATGACATGGATTAAAGATAGCGATGAAGGCAGGTTGTTCCTAACAGCAGCCTCTCTCATTGACTTTATTGCTCTTAAGCAATAAAGAGAGTCTCAAGAGCTTACATTCTTCAGTGCAATGTGGGTGACCCGCCCATGATTGAATGATGGTAGGCTTGCAGAAAGGAGAAGTGACAGGTAAGGGTAGGGTGGGAGGTGGGAGATGGGGAGGGCAGGATGTAGAAGAACAAACAGTAGGTCAGTGGTGCAGCTTTATGCAACATCAAGCCAGAGTCTCAGAGTTAGTTTGGAAAACATTAATATTTTGATGTCCCAGTGTGGTTCTGGTTCAATTATTTTAGAAGATATGGTTCATTTCAGGTCTGGACTAATTCACCAGATGTCTTTCAAACAACCTTGGTTTAGATCTCAGATTCAGAAAAAAAAATAATTTGGAGGTTTAGGTTAATGTTCAGTAAATTAATGAAACTTATTCCTTTTTCTGTTTTTTTTTTTCAGATCAAGGTTTGGTTTTTGTTTGAGTCTCCACAGGTTATTTTTGTAAAGCCTTCACTAAGTTGAGGCTTCCAATAGCTAGACAATCCCTTTCAATGTCCATTAGAAGTCAAAAAATCAATGAGGCCTGGAGATGAAGCCAACACAGCTTATCTTTTCATTTCACTGTATCACAGAATATTATTCCCAGATCTTTGAAACAGCATCAAAAACAACTTTCCCCTCCCCAGCTCTCAGTCTCCGGCACTGTCACATCTGCTTGAAGAAGATTCTAGCATGGGCTGTTTCTTTCTCTTTGGTGGGAGACTCACTGTTGGAGTATGAAATCCTCCTGCATTGGGTTAGTTTTATTCTCATTTGTGTGTGCTTGTGTGAGTGTGCATGAGCATGTGTGTGCACACATGCTGCTAACTAGTCATTTGGGGCTTTTGCAGGGCAATGCGGAGAGAGCTCTGGTTTGGAACAAAAGGTACCTTTGACCATATATTGAGAGAAAAGCAGATTTTGGAGAGACCAGGTTCCTTCTCTCATTTGCTCATTTCCAGAGTATGTAGCAAGTGCCCACCATGTGCCAGACGCAGGGGTAGGTGATTGATTGCAGAGTCAACAAAACAGATAAAATCCCTGCATTCAAGAAGCTTACAATCTACTGGGGGATGAAAGAACAAAATATAAACAAGTAAACAAATGAACAAAATGAATTTCAGAGAGTGATAAGTGCTGTGAAGAAGAAAAAGCAGGATCATTTTGTAAATAGTAACGAATAAGGAAGGGAACCATGACTGCAGACAGGGTCGTCAGGAGAGGGTTCTCTGAGGAAGTGATGTTTGAGCCAGGACTTGAATTTCAGGAAGGACCTGGCCACACTGACATTTCAGGTCAGCATATTCCAGGCAAGAGGAAACAGCAAAGCCAAGAAGAGAATGGAATTGTTGGAGCAACAGGAAGAAGGCTCATGACGCTTCAGTGTGGTGCACGTGGAGAGTGGCGTGAGATGGCACTAGAAAGAGTACCAGCGGCCAGATGATGTAGTGCAGGGACTTAGGAATTCTTCTCAGGACTATGTAAAGTCACTGGAAGTTTTAACTGGGGGAATGAGGAGATCTGATTTGCCTTAAAACAATAATGGCAGCGGTTAGACGGATAACGAATGACACTGGAACAGGAGACGCAGCAGGGAGATTACTGAGAAAGTCCTTGAAATGCAGTCAGAAGGATGGCTGGTTCACGGTGATGGCAACAGAGACAAAAGGTGGCGAACACATTGGTAATGTATGGTGAAGACAGAGATGGCAGATTCTACCCAATATGCACCTCACTCACATCAACAAGTCTACTCAGGGAGAAACTGGAGAACAGAATATTCCCTGGGAAACCGTCTTTCCCTGCTGCTTCTTTTCTGGCCACATTAGACCAAATGATCTCCCATCCTTCACTCTCACTTAAATAAAGGAAGTGCATACACAAGGGAAGAGGATCTGCAGAGAATATCATTAGCAATGGAAGTCCTGACAATTATTTCCTAAGATGATGCTGTTCAATGGCTAAGCCCTTGAGAACTGGTGGTTGGCAATGGTCTGTTCTGAGTTCTAACATGAAATGAAAGTCCCTGAAGATCTCAGGTGAAAGCCTGACCTATGCACATCTCTTCCAGGGAAAAGAGAGCTCTCCCTGGAGGCCAGAAAACATTTACAGTAATAATTTACCATCTCTGACACAGATCTGCTACTATGATCTCTATGTACCAAAAACACAAATTATGAGCCAAGAAGAGAAAGAGCTTCCCCCAACTATCACTGCAGCTGCCTCTCTAACCCCTAATACATCCTCATAGTATTGCCCAATAATTTGAGCTAATTTAACAGTCAATGTCTTGCACTAAAATGAAATTATATCTGTGAGTTGATTCAGCAGCCCAAAAAGGATCTTCCTTTATCTGTCTGGGATTCTCCTATAAAGATGAGGTTGTTTGTGTGTGTAAGTGGTATGTTACGTGTATGTGCCTGTGCTTTTAACAAAAAGGAGTCAGAGTGGGAGACAGAGATACAGGAAGAAGACTATTAGAGCAAACATATCAATAAAACTGATGATTTTGCATTTCTGTCTAGACTGCTACCACTGGTTTTCATCTTTAAAAAATTACTGAAGTTGGCCAGGCATGGTGGCTCATGCCTATAATCCCAGCACTTTGGGAGGCTGAGGGAGGTGGATCACAAGGTCAAGAGATTGAGACCATCCTGGCCTACATGGTGAAACCCTGCCTCTGCAAAAATACAAAAAATTAGCTGAGTGTGGTGGCATGAGCCTTTACTCCCAGCTGCTCAGGAGGCTGAGGCAGGAGAATCGCTTGAACCTGGGAGGTGGAGGTTGCAGTGAAATGACATCGTGCCACTGCAGTCCAGCCTGACAACAGAGTGAGACGCTGTCTCAAAAACAAACAAAAATAACTTATCGAAGTCAGATTTCTCATCTGAGCATCTTGATCCACAATATAGAGTTTCACAAATCCCAAACTGAATGAGACTGAGCTAGAGGAGATTAGTCCTAGGTTACCCTTTTAACTCTCTTGAAAATCCAGTTTTCTTCTTCAGACAGAGTATTCCGACCTCCAAAAGTCAAGATGCTCCCTTTATCTGGAGAGAGGTTGGCATGATTCAACAGGTATTTCAATCAAAAGCTGACTCACTGACTAAAGATTCAAGTCCAGAGCTCCAGACATGCAAACGAGAGGCCAAACCATCCGTTCAATAGCAAGATACTCCACCTGGCCAACTGTGGGGAGAGTTTTTGGCTATGCCAAATCAAGGGGTGGGGGCACACTTCCAGGCAGGCTTCATCACCATAAGTAGAGAATTTAAAAAAGAATGAAGAGAAGAAAGAAACATCATGAATAAAACATTAAAACATTATTCTAAACCATGAATCAAAAACTCAGGTCCAGTACACCGAATTCAGGCAAGGAGCGTGAAATTGACTTAGACATCTCCATTTCTATTTGGTTTGGACAGTGCTGTGTTATCATAGCTTTGCTGTTGTTAATATTGCGTCAACACTTTCATTACAGGCCTCAACCTCCAGGACTTTGTAAATGAACTGCAAACCTTACAAATGGCATTTAATGTTCAAATCCAGGATACTGAGTCCATAGGAAAGCCAGAAGAAAGACAGAGTTACAGATGTTTTTGGTGACTTGAAATTATGCTAGAATTTGGGGCATCAAATTAAAATACTATTTGTCCCCTGGAGGGATTCCCAAATGTTGGTTGAAAATGAGAGATAATTAGGCTCTTTAGAAGTGTTTCTATTAATGCTGAATGTGGTTCAAGAACAAATATTTCAAGATTATTAGATGTGGGTACATTTGCATCATTCAGACAACTGCAGAATGTGTGTTTGGGTTCCGCTCACCTCAAAAGGTTGTTATTTTTCTATATAGAATGCAGTATTTCCCTGATATTTAATTCCATGGATAGTTTCTAACTCCAGATAAAGAGAATGAAGAACTCACGGTATGGGTGAAGGCTGGCTTCTGGTTCTCATTCTTAATAAAGAGAAGACTATTTGAGCACCCTTGGTGATGCCACAGAATCCTGCCTAGGCTGGCCGACCCCACCACATGTCATGGGGTGCTGAGAGCAGCACTGGTATTGTGCAGAAAGGGCTCAGCTGTCAGTTTCAACTCCGCAGGTGGGTCCCAGCCAAGGAAGTCTGAGAAAGAGCCAGGTGGCAAGAAGCCCATACTCACACCCTCTGGGCTCAGATTAGACATTTCTGGGTCCTATATTCACCATCCCAACCACCAGCACATCGGAGTGACACACACAGTAGTGTTCAACAGTGCTTCAGTTGTCCCTGGACACACAGTTCTCTTCCTCGAAATAGGGCAGGGATGTTAACAACAGGGAATTGACTGAGTTCCAAGTATCATCTGTGTGTTTATTTTTCCATTTTCCTAACTCACTATTTTCATAATGTAGTAAAGACAGTGTGCCGATGTATGAAGGCTTTCAGCTGTATGTGCGAGGAGGTGAGCTTGCCTTGCCATTAGCTGTTCATTGTACCACCGGGGTTAAGATTTAGGAGATTTTTCTGACTCCCTTAAGCATACAACCCTTTCTCCCTACATTCCTCCTTTCTTGCAGGAGTAATTCAGTTGGTCCCAGGTTTCATCATTATCTCTAATGGTCCAGTGTTGTTGACCAAACGCTGGTCTGATTTCCTTAAAGGATGACTTTTCTCACTCTGGTCCATGGCATGACTCTAGGATGATACAAATATCTTCAGAAAACCATCTTGGAAGGCCCACCAAGTAAACCAGCAAAAGCCCTTACCTTCAAACCAAAGAAAATACTAAATCCATGAAATCACTTAAGCCATCCTTCCAAAGAGAAGGAGATTCAAAAGGTTTTATGCAGCAACCTATAAGAAACTCATTTTGTGGGATGTTTCACATTCCAGCCCGTGGTTTATTCCCCCATATATCCCTGCCAGTAATATCAACCAGATGTGGCAAAGAAGTCTGTGCAGAATTGTAAAAATTACAAGCATATTCTGTAATTCCAAAGCATTGTAAAGTCACAGCTTGGTTTTCTTTCCTTCTTAAAAAAATTTAAAAACAATTTCCAAGCTGGCAGAATGTACTTCTCACTGCAAATATTGCCTGATCACTTTAGAAAACTCTTGTGCTGGCCCAAAGGCCTGAAGAGATTAAAAATGTAAAATCCAACTCTACCTTTGATAGATCGTAGGGAATTTAGAAAGTTCTACTTGCTAGCATGTATTTAGGTCTATAAATCTTTTTCTTTCAATGTTTCAAGTCTTAATATCCTAGATCTCAGATAGGAGCATGTGCTCATATATGCTTCTATGAGCATATAAGTTCAAAATACCGAACCATGAAAGCTTCATAAATTTATGATTGTTATCTTTCTCATTCAAGATGTGTTTCTGCATAGAAACCACATGATAAGGCAGGGAAAAAACTCACAGAAAATAAGGGGGTGAGAAAGTCAGCGAGACCTGGGTTCATTTCTGGTGAGTGAGTAAAACGCAAGCCTCAGTTTCATCAACAGTGTAGCAGGCATAAAAACACCTTTCATGCAAGATTCTTGGGAGGACTGAAGGAGTCGGCATAAACATAAGGTACCTCACACATATTACATGTTCAAAACATGTTTAGTTCCTTCCTTCCTTCCTTCAAAACATATACAATAACAGGGGCTATATGAGATCAATGTTTCTTAAAATATACCCCATGAGTGACACACAACAAAATCACCTAGAATGCCTGTTTACAAAGTCAAATCCACCAGTCCATTCCAAATCTAATGAACCAGACTTCCTGGGTGTGTGGCCTGCAAAACAGCCTTTTAACCATCATTTCGAGACATTTGTTTCTATACACTAAGTTTGAATAACAGCCATAGCTTAGGTCCTTGCTCTGATGTGGTCTTAGGCCAGCATGATCACTTGGGAATTTGTTAGAAATGCAGATTTTTAGGTTGCACTCCAGACTTACAGAATCAGAATCCACATTTTAACAAGATCCTTAGGTGTTCAGATACATAGCAAAGTTTGAGAAGCACTGGTCTAGATCACTATTCCTAGCTCAAAAATTCTGTAATGCAAGAATCTACAAGGCAATTTCAATGTTAGCCTCATAATCAACTCTGTCATAAGTCCACAGGCTTCTATGCTCAGCTGGACACATCCTAACAAGGAGAGATGACACCTCTCAGGCCTTCATCCCTGGCTCTGGCTTGAGGTACTACAGAGAGAGTGACATGGCATCCACCATAATCCATTCTCTGTCCACACGCAGATTAAAGCAAAACCTGTCTTCAAAAGCACAGCAAACCCTAGAGTTGATGACATGTTCCATAAAACACACACAAGGGTGGCCTCGCTGCAGCGTTCACGGTTTGGGGGAAAAGATAAAAAAATCAGGAAATGGGCACTCAGTTTGCAGGGACATTTTCCTTGAGCTTTGGGTGGTTGTGTCCCTGAAAAACATGACCCGACGTATGAGATGCTGAGGCTGGTCTCACCGTCCCGCCAGCCTCTGAAATCCAGGCCAGCACACAAGGGAGCAGGTCTCTGGATCCAGCTCCAGGCAGGCGGGCGGTCTCTGAAGTGCCCCACCAGCCTGATGGATTGGTTTTTCTGTTGTGCTATTATCATTTCACCACATCAGATAACAACTCCACTGGAAAATCGGGTAGTATGGTTTTTGTTTTCTCCACTGGTTTTTCACTTTTATAGCACTGTTTCACATCAACACAGAGTTCTATAGCGACACATATTGCATGTAGTTATGTTTTAAAGTTTAGTGCCGAATTGGAAGACTAAGGTGGCTGGAAAGGGCTCTGTGAGTAGCGGAAATCACTACCTGGAGGTACAGGGCTCCAGTCATTCAACAACTCTGAGCTCATTTAGGGCTTCATAGACATAAAGAAGCTAGCATTCACTGAATTCCTACTGGGTACCTGGCACTTTAGTTACTAACTTCTCAAAAGTACAGTACGGGCATCATGGTTAGGAAGCTGGGCTCTGGAGTCAGGCAAGCTTGAGTTTAAACTTTGGCTCAGCCAGTTACTGGCTCTGTGAGTTTAGGCAAGCTGTCTAAATCTCTAGGTTTCTGTTTCTGTAACTCTAAAATCGGGATCTACCTCTGAAATCTGAGAGGGAGTGACAGAATATAGGTGAAACACTTTGCAGAGCACCTGACCCCTAGTAAATACACCACACACATTTGGGAACTGATAAACATTCAATTGCCCCTGACCCCCTCCCCCAAATGCTAATGTTGAAGCCCTAATCCCACTACCTCGGAACATAACCATATCGGAGGTCAGGTTGTTAAAGTGGTGATCGAGTTAAAATGAGGCCATTAGAGTGGGGCCCTAATCCAATATGACTGGTGTCCTCATAAGAGGAGGAGACACCAGGGGTGTGCTACCGCAGAGGCATGGCCATGTGAGGAGGCAGCAGGGAAGATGGCTATCTGCAAGCTAAGGAGAGAGGCGCCAGGAGGAACCAATCCAGCCAGCATCTTGATCTGAGACTTCTGTCTCCCAGAATTGTGAGAAAATACACTTCTGTAATTTAAACCACTCAGTGTGTGGTATTTTGTGATGGTAGCTGAGCAAACTATTACAGAAACTATGATTATCATTCCTATTGTATAGCTAACCAACACAAGACCGAAAAAGGTGAGGTGACTTGCCCAGGGTCACCAGAAGGTGGGATTCAAACTGAGGTCTGCTCTGGCTCCAAAGTGTCTGTTCCTTGCTCTAATGTTGGACTGCCTTAACGAAACATGAGATCATGGCTCTGAATGCAGTTCCCAGTTTGTGTGAGCCCGGAGCATGTATACACGACACCTGTGATAAAAGCAGAAAATGGTGACTACAAAGAGGCGGTGTGGACCAGCCGAGATGAGAGTTCAGAGGACTCGGCCTGGGGAAGCAACTTCCCTGGAAGCTGTAGTCTAGCAGCCTTGAACTTTTTGGTGGGGAAGCTGCTCTACCATGATAACAGTGCCAGTGACTCGGGGCTAAATTGGTTGGCCACATCACATATGGTTTTCAGGTGCTTGGGGATTATCTTTCCAAGTCACTTGCAACTCCATTGCCCCAGGTAAATGACAACAGGTTTAGCCTCAGTGGCATATATTTTTTTTTAAGCTGTCAAATTCCTCACAGAACTGAATGAAGACTAAATAAAGCCCTCCATCCAGCTCCAAGTACAACTGCTTACGCAGCTATAGGTTTTAAACCGTTACCAAATAGGGAACAGACTATTTGAACCTGAATCTGAAATAAGTGAGCCAAAATGAGCCCCCTTGGTCTGTCTACTCATCCTTATACGGCAAAGAAAAACTCTTTTTTGTTTTTTTGGAGACAGAATCTCACTTACTCTGCTCCCCAGGCTGGAGAGCAGTGGCACAATCTCGGCTCACTGCAACCTCCATCTTCCAGGATCAAGTGACTTTCATGCCTCAGCCTCCCAAATAGCTGAGATGACAGGTGTGCACCACCATGCCTGGCTAATTTTGTACTTTTAGTAGACATGGGGTTTCACCATGTTGGTCAGGCTGGTGTCAAACTCCTGGCTTCAAGTGATTGGCCCACCTCGCCCTCCCAAAGTGCTGGGATTACAGGCATGAGACACCACACCCGGCTGCAACGATAAATTCTTTTTAAAAAAAAAATGTGAACAATGTGTCCCTCAGTTCCCCCAAAGCTCTCTAATCTGGTAAAATACAGAGGGTGTTTCTTGTTTGAGATAGGCTTTCACTCTGTCGCCCAGGCTGGAGTGCAGTGGTACAAACTCAGCTCACTGCAACTTCTGTCTCCTAGGCTCAAGCGATCGCCACACCTCAACCTCCCAAGTAGCTGGGACCACAGGTTCAGGCCACCATGCCTAGCTATATTTTTGTATTTTTGGTAGAGGCAGGGTTTTGCCATGTTGCCCAGGATAGACTCAAACTCCTGAGCTCAGGCAACTCGGCCTCCCAAAGTGCTGGGATAACAGGCATGAGCCACTGCACCCAGCCACACAGAGGGTTTTTAATCACTGTTTGCATCTTGCCTTTTGTTTCTTCTAAAGAATTTCTGGCAACATTAACCAATCAGCCTTTAAATAACCAGAAATCCTTCACTGTCTCTCCCATGGGTAGGGGAAAGAAAAACCTGGAAGGGGATGGCAGAAAGAGAAATTAATAGCCTATAGGTCATGCAACAGATCATGTTCCATCCTTTCCTCTCTAGACAAAGTCCAGAGAGGCCAAGTAACATGCCCAGGGCCACACAGCTTACAAGTGGAACAGCCAGCATGAAGCTCTAGGTCTTCCCACTCTAAGTGCAGTGCTCATCCAACCCTCCTCCAACTTGGAGGCTGGACTCTTCCCTAAGTGCTGCAATGTTTATACCACAGAGCCAAAGCTCCGGCATATGCACTACTCTCATCAGCTGGCCAGCCAAGGGCAGCTGTGGCCATCTTCCATGGAGCATTTACGATGGGCTTTGTTCAATGCTAATTATTTTCCTCCAGATGATTTTCACGTATCCTCACAACACGGAGAGGTCGGTTCTATCATTGTTTATGCTACCGATGAAGAACCTGAGACCAGAGAGGTTAAGTAACTTGCCAAAGGTTTCAGGACACACAGCAGGCAGCCCCTTAACCTTTTCACTTGACTACCTCCTCCTGTCCTCTGCTCTGGGTCAGGTGCTGCAGGAGCCTAGAAAGAACAGAAGCACAGTCTCCACACTCGACCATGATCTATGTCAGGATGGCAGGGGGAAAATATTTATTGAGTGACCCAAGCATGGTAGAGACCTCACTGGGCATTTTGCAGACCACAGCGACATACATTCAGGGCACTCCCAAGCTCTGGGATTCTATGTCTCATGCTCTGTGTGCCTGAGCACAGAATAAGAGACAGATACACTAATACACACGTGTCGGATGATCCTGGCTCTGAGGATGGGTGCATGATGGGTAGCCAGCAAAGTCCTAAGGGAAACTCTTGGATATATGACAGGTCCATCACCAGGCCTTTTCAGTGTAACTTCAGTTGTCCATGGTAGTTAGCACTGACAGTATGGTATGGTGGAAAACATAAAGACTTGGCAGAGACACAGATGGCATTGAGTCCCAGTTCCATCACATCCTATTTATATAACTATAGGTAAGTTAGATACTCTAAGCCTTAGAAATAGATTTAATAATGATTCTCTTTACATGATTGTTGTGATGGTTAAGTCTGAGTGTTGAGGCAAAATATCTAATACAATGCTGCTTCTTAGATGGGATATGTATACATATATGCAGTAATCTAAACTTTGAGCTCCAATTTACTCATCTATAAAGTGGGGCATTAATTGAGGCTTAGGCAGGGAACTCCTAGTAGAGACAAATACAGACTCTGGAGTCAGGTCACCAAAATGTGAATCCTGGTTCTGCCACTAAGTAGTTGTATGATGATGTTCAAATTCTTTAACCTTTCTGCACCTGTTTCACATCTATAGAACAGTACTAACCATAGTACTTATCCCACAGAGTTGTTAGGAGAATCAAATGAGTTAATAAACATGAATTGCTCAGAACAGCACCTGGCACTCAATGTGTTTGCTAGTGCCATCATCTATCTGAAAGTGCTACTGTCAGGATCCAAAGTGCTCAAAGCACAGGGAACTGCATACAGTGGATGCTCAATACACTACCAGACATCTGTTGTTTTCGCATTCCACATCCCTTCTTCTGTCTTCTGATAACAGAATTACTCTTTCCTGTGGGGAACCCATTCTCTAAGCAAGTGGGATGAACACAGCTTGATACTCAGAGGACACCATCTCATTAGCAACACTGATTCGCTGGGACATGGACATATATGACCAAGCTAAGTAATCAGTGTCTACTCTCAGTTCTTTCTTACAGGACCATTGACCAAGGGCCTCTTCGCCAGGATGTCTGATAGTGCATTTTGAGTCTTTTGCATTAGCTCACAAACAAGTCCGCTGTTCCAAGGGAGTGAAGGAGCAAGATGAAGTACTAATGACATCACCGAGCCCCTGGATCCAGTCATTCCTGAAGCCATTCATAACTACGGCTGGTCTTCTCAGTTATGTGAATCAATATATTTCCTCTTTGGGCTAAACCAACTTCTGTCACTTGCTAGTGAGTGGTGTTTAATCACAGCATAGGTTCTCATAAATATTATTTCCTTTTTCATTACTATTCAAAACCTGCTTTTGTTACATGACTATAGAGTTTCCAACAGATATTCTCTGGACAAACACAAAATATTAAGAAGTTTTGCCTATAAGACTAATAAAAAAAGTAGTATCAAGAATTGTTTATCCTGCATGGCATACGCTGGAGTAGCCAGCCACGTAGAATCCACATTCAGCATGAAAAACGCCTCACTATGTCTATTGAGATGCGCTGCTTTTTTAAAACAGAGCCAGTGGCATATGTATACACAGTCATGATTGCACATTTATTGATTTCTAATTTGTACCCTGCTTACTTCCAAAAAGCCTCTGGAATGGCTGACAAAATAAGACAAAGACACAAGAGGGCCATTAAGAAAAATCAAAGATCAAGCCCAGAGAGAAAAAGGGACTGCTGATTATAGCCCAAACTTGGATTAATATAGCTGCTTCAATAAAAAAATATATATATATTTAGCTCTCAGCTTTTTGGCAGCCATTCAAAATGTGTCATAATAGGGCACATAGAGAACTGGGCATCCTTCATGTCTACAGCTCAACACCTAGAACAGAGGCCATGCTGGAACAGACACCCAGGAAAAAGCTTACTGAATGAGTGAGTGAATGAACCAATGAATGAATAGTGAATAAAAGAATCAAAGTTCGCCGAGGGCACTGTTTATACCCTTAGGCCTGTATCATTCATTTATTCATCTACTCCTTCAACCACCACTGACTTTAGTGCCTGTGTGTGTCACACTCTGCCCAGACAGGGACCCAGCAAGAGATGATACCAAAATGAGTCAAATGTCATCCCTGCCTTCCTAGTGGCAGCTCTCTGGCTTGAAGCAAAAGCTCAGGGTAATTTATCTCAATGTTTATTGCAACTCCTAGTCTTTTTATGGCTCCCAGAGAAAGGAGATCAGAAACTGAGGTTATAAAGACAGGAATTGTAGGAGTAACAATTGTTGTCTTGGTGCTTACACTTATACAGCATTTTAAGTCCTTAAAAACACATGCATACCATGATCTCATTGTCACTTACAGTTCCCCTACAAGGTAGAGAGAAGGGAGGAGAGGGTATCTCCCTTTACTGATGAAGATGTTTAGATACTGAAGGAAAAGGGACTCTCTCAAGCTCTCTCAGGACATGGCAAAGGACATAACACATGGGTTCCCCATGCCCACGTGCCTGGCTCCCAGAATCTCAGAGACCTGTTATCACCACCTGAAATTCCTACTTTGCCTGGATCAAGACCAACTGCACAAAATGGACATCACGTGATAGCCATGGGAAGGTGTCTGTGAGCAAGAGCCAGCCCACCTGACATCCTGCAGCAGTTGGGATGCTCAGACCCCATCCACATAAAGTCATCCAGCATTCCAGCCCCATAGGTACCTTCCCAGTGCCTTTAAGCTGATGCTGAATTCTCAGAAGAATGGTATATACTCTGCTGTAGTACTTAGTTAAGAGCAGGTTGAAAGGTGCAATGCAGTGCTGGGTGGAGAGATGATGAGGTGAGCATCTAAGGGCAGAGCTATACAAGGCAGGGGATGTTACGAACCAGGGTGTTTTCTGGTATGCCCATTTGGCATAGCTTATCCAGCTCTTCTGGACCCCTGGGTTGTTGAACAGAATTTCCTCTGCCCCCATGCCCATCCAGGCAGATCCAGACTGGAAGAGTAAAAAGGAAGCTATAGTCTTTCCTACATTTAGCAAAGTCAGCTAGGGTGACTGAGCCAGAGAAACGGGGCACACAGCAAGAGGAGACGAGACCTTGGCAAAGTTCAGGTGTGTCCTAGAGAAGGCAAGCAAGACCACTGCGTGACTGGAATATGGAATACCAGCCAACCCTTGCTTGTTCTTGTCCCAGCACAGTGCCCTTTTAAAATACATTTGTGTGTGTGTTTGTGTGTGTGTGTGTGTGTAGACATATATATATTCCTAATTCAGAACTCATTCATAAGTGCACACACTGACAAATATGTTTCATATTTCCCAATTTATCCCAGAGCCTATATACAGTATTTGGCTGCATAAGTAGGCATTAAACGCAACCATTGGGAATGAGAATGGTGGCCACAACTTTGGAGC
Organism: Cacajao melanocephalus; assembly: GCA_963573385.1. Taxonomy (NCBI): domain Eukaryota; kingdom Metazoa; phylum Chordata; class Mammalia; order Primates; family Pitheciidae; genus Cacajao; species Cacajao melanocephalus. Next base: position 40,227 of record CAUYLG010035846.1, read on the forward strand.
CTCCGTGCAACATTCAAATTTTTCCCAGCCAGGCTGTAAACCTTGCTACCTGACTGCAAAGCCATCCAGGACTGTGGCTTCATTCAGAAAGGCGAGCCTTGGGCAATCCAGTACACCCCATGAACTGAGTCACTGCCAGCATGATTTTGGGTTCACTGTCGATGATTTAATTTGCACCTGCCTGATATCTACGATACATGAATCACAGTCTCTACCTTTACCAGCAACTCCAGCTCCTGGGCTTCCAAACTCTCACACTGAATAAACAGAGGTATCACCAACTCTCCCCTCTCCTCATTATACCCTGGACCACTGAAGAGGATAAAGCAAAATTCAAAGTGTTTCTTCCTTTTCCCACAAAATCATAAATCTCTAGACCCAGGGTTCCTAGACTGGCAGTGCTAGGAAGTGGGGAAAAGGCAGGAGCTGCTCCAACCAGCAAGATGGTGAGGTTGCCGTGTTTGGTCCAAACCATTGTCTTTTGAGACCACTGGCAGTCTCTTGTGAATAAATCTATCTCAAACCCAGCCTCAGGGAATTTCCCTGAAGTAAGTTCAGAGCCACAGTAAACGGAAGCATCTCCTCCTTCCTGGCAAGGCAATGATCGATTACCACATATCACTAGTCCTCACTGGTCACGCAAGCCGCCGATGTCTGAGAGAAGGAGCAAGAAGTCAGGCCTGGAAGCGTTTGTTGGGGGTGGATGTCATGTCAAAGCCCAGCTCCAAGTCTCCATGCCAGGGCCTAACTGCCAAGCTCCATGTGGCACGGCACTCCACAAACCATATCCTCCATATCACCAAAGCCGGGAAAGGTACAAGGTAGAGGACGCAAGGCAACTCTACTCACAGTCTGCTGAGCTTCGGAGTGCTCTGGAAAAGCAATTCTGGAAGGACTTGGAGCTTATTCTTGTTCAGGCGTCTAAAGAGGAAAAAGAGAATAGAAGGATGTCAAGGGGACATTAAACCAGATCAAATGTATTCAGATACTGCTTTAATCAATCAGTCAATCAATCAACAGGCATTAAGAGACTCTCTACATCTTTCAGTATGGGCTGCGCAACATGTGTAAGGTATATTCCCCGTTGGTGGGGCTTGGAGTCAGGCTGGGAATGCAAAGCAAAGGTCAGTCAAAAGTTACAATACAGTACACGTGCTGTGCTGCCACACCTCTGCCAGAGTCTTGGATAGACATCACTAATGGATCACAATATTCTTTCCCATGGACCCCAAACAAGACTTTTGAATTTTTCTCGCCATGAGCTCCATGTAGCTATTATCGAGTGATGAAACTGGCATATGAAATATGTCCCTAAAAACATAAATGAAGTATCAGAGGAAATATTCAGGATCCTAAATAGTGATGGTGGGAGCAGAGAGCAGTCGATTTAGCAGCGGAGAAGAGCCCGGAAGATCACCTCAGACTGAGGAACAAAATAGAATTCTGGCCATCTTGACTCTGTGGACCAGAGCAGGGTTCCACTGTGAGTTTTGTGGGTCCCTGGCAATTTTGCCTTTGTGAGCTGCTTTCTCCATTTTTTTTTTTTTTTGAGACGGAGTCTTGCTCCGTTGCCCAGTCTTGAGTGCAGTAGCATGATCTCCGCTCACCACAACCTCCACCTGCCAGATTCAAATGATTTTCCTGCCTCAGCCTCCTGCCACCACACCAGGCTAATTTTTGTATTTTTAGTAGAGACAGGTTTCATCTGTTTCACCATGTTAGCCAGGCTGCTCGCGAACTCCTGACCTCAGGCGATCCACCTGCCTCAGCCTCCTGAAGTGCTGGGATTACAGGCATGAGCCACTGCACCCAGCCAAAAAAAAAAATTTAATATTACATTTTATAACTATGTTGGTATCAGTACAAATATATTCATATTATATAATATTTATTTCTACCTAAAAGTTCATTTTTGTCTTCCAATATTAAAAAAAATAAATTTAAACATTTTCATGGGCCCCTAACAGAATTATAGACTCTTATCACTGCCCCCACTGGGACTCATGGAGAAGTAAGCCCTGGGTCAGGGAACAAGGTCTGGGCATGAGGTGTGGCTTGTGGCAAAAATCGGCCCAGTAGGGATGGCTCACATTGGATGGTGGCCAACAGAGTCCATCAGTCTCTCTTAAGCATGGTCAATGCTAAACACCCACAGCAAGGCCACCTGAGTTTTTAAGGGATGCAGAGCCACCATTATGATCATGAAGGCTGTTTTCCTGGGAGCATTAGGCCAACAGAGAGACCCTGTTCCATGCTAGCCCCATGCCCCTCTGCCCTAGTGAGTTGACGCAGCCTAGCAAGGGAAAGGCGAAGCTATCCAAACCATGGTTAAAGCACATACCCCACAGTCCCCAGAATCTTCCAGAGTCAAAGAGCGGTTCATAGCCTGGATGAATTTTTCTACCTAAAGTGAACTAAATATGTCCTATTACATGGTATAAATATATAATCCCAATCTGAAAGCTAAGCAAACTAAGGAATAGAAAAGGTGAGCTTTTCTCCCTAGCTCCTGGCCCCAAAGCCCAGGCTCTCCCCCTACCCCCACCGCCAAGCAGACACGCTTCCCTATTTGGGATTTTGCTCCCATTTCACCACTTTCATTATGGGTCTATGAACAGAAACTTCAGAGGGACGAGCAACTAGGAGGAGGTCAAGCAGGACAAAGTACGTGAGAGAGCAGCATTGAAGACTTCATATAATAAGCCCACTGTCAAGAGGGTGCCACTCAGCCTGACCGCCATGCCACAAGTGGATAAGCGTTGGGCAGGGATGTCATCCATGAGACTCCCGATTAGGAGGAAAGGCTGGGAAGTTGGATGAGATAAGCTCCAATTCCTTGGCCACCTCCAGGGCAGCATGACTCTCGTTTGGTTTTGTATGAGATAGAGTCTCGCTCTGTTGCCCAGGCTGGAGTGCAATGATGAAATCTGGGTTCACTGCAACCTCCACCTCTGAGGTTCAAGTGATTCTCCCACCTCAGCCTCCTGAGTAGCTGAGATTACAGGTGCACATCACCATTTCCGGCTAACTTTTGTATTTTTAGTAGAGACGGGTTTCACCATGTTGGCCAGGCTGGTCTCAAACTCCTGACCTCAAGTGATCCGCCCCCTTGGCCTCCCAAAGTGCTGGGATTACAGGAGTGAGTCACCATGCCCAGCTGAGGGCAGCCGGACTTATACCAGTGCTTTTTCTTTAATATTTAAAAATTGCAGTAAAATCACATATCATGAAATTTATCTTCTTAGCACAAACGGTATAGTAAACGTGTACAGTTGGTTCAGTAGTGTTGAGTATATTCACGTTGTTAAGTAACTAATCTCTAGAACTTTTTCATCTTGCAATACTGAAATTCTGCCCCTGTTGAATAATAACTCCCCATCTCTCCCTCTCCCAGCCCTGGCAACCACCGTTCTACTTTCTGTCTCTATGATTTTTCCCGGTGCTCTTTGACCACTGCCAGTATCTGCTTTTTGTGTGTTCCTGTCACTAAAGCAAAGTGGGGGACTCCGGGAAGACAAGGATGAGGCAACACCTAGTTTTATGTTTCGAGTAGTTCCCACGTACTCAGTGATAACAGGTGGAAGCCACTGGAACTGGAGAGGGCTTAATGTTATGTCTCTGGGATTCACTGGGCTGGTCACAGGTCTGGCTCTATAGTGCTCTTGCTGTGGGATCTCAGGCAAGCTCTCTAGCCCATTGGGCCTCAGTTTTGAATCTGTAAAATGGGTTACAGTGAGTCTTTTTTTTTTTTTTTTTTTTTTTTTTTTTTTTTTTTTTACTTTTAAGGTGAAGGGGTTTTGTAAGGGAAAAAAAGTATGGGGAATAAAAAAAAAAAAAACCAATATA
>CAUYLG010035848.1:0-132042 GCA_963573385.1 Cacajao melanocephalus
GGCGCGGTGGCTCACGCCTGTAATCCCAGCACTTTGGGAGGCCGAGGCGGGCAGATCACGAGGTCAAGAGATCGAGACCATCCTGGCCAACATGGTGAAACCCCGTCTCTACTAAAAATACAAAAAAATTAGCTGGGCGTGGTGGCGCGCGCCTGTAGTACCAGCTACTGGGGAGGCTGAGGCAGGAGAATTCCTTGAACCCAGGAGGTGGAGGTTGCAGTGAGCCAAGGTCGCGCCACTGCACTGCAGCCTGGCGCCTGGTGACGGAGTGAGTCTCTGTCTCAAAAAAAAAAAAAAAAAGAAAAAAAAGAAAACAGTGTGTGAGGAAGGTGAATTGGTGGCATACAATGTTGGAGAACAGACTTTCTTACACCGTGGCCTACATAAACTCTTCCTAAAGTATTTTGGCCCTATGACTTACGTATTACCTCTGCTAAAGTCTCCTACTTTAATTTTCTACATATGTACCTGCTTTTAAGATTCCTATTTTTCAAACTATATTTCTCTCATTCTCTCAAAAAGTAATATATCCTCCAATTCACCTCCATTAGGCAGCATTTTCAATTTTCAATAGCTGGCTCCAATTTCTAATTGCACCAATAACTCCTTCACCTCAAGGCCTTCGTACTTCTCTCACTTTAGAACATTTAGTGTTTATATGCATACCTTACGAGAAAAGTGATTAGGACTCACCCTTCCAAAAAGAGTCAGTGCCAGGGCTTGTCACAGTAATGGACTCTGAAGTCGCCAATGCAGGTTTTGCCAATGACCTGCTGAGTCACCTTGGGCAAGCTGCCCAACCTCTCTGGGCTATGCTTTAAAAATACTGATTGACCTCACAAGGTTGCTAGGAGGAATTACTAATCAACCTGATTGTGAAACAGTCAATATAGAGTGCTTTATAAATATTTACTAATATACAATGAGCTCACTGCATCTAAGAGCCGGGAGATTTGCATAATCACAGAAAACTCCGTCTGGACCCCACAATAGCAGTCAACATTTGCCTGAAATGTTTTTTTAAATGTTAAATATTATCAGCATTCTGGGATGATTTCAGTTTCTTATCCTAAGTGAGGAGAATGAATTAGATCAGGGAAGATTTAGCAGTCACTTACCAGTCAAAGAAAACAATGATTCTAGTCCATTAAAATGGCATAATTAAATGTGGAAAATAAATTATTATGACACTCATAATAAAGTGTGTGTACAACTGAGCTTCTCATGTAACAAACCAAGTGAACTGAGGACAATATATGACAGATACTGTTTTGGGTACTTTGGATAAATTACTCAAGAAAACAAGCAAGGATCCTACTCTTCAGGAGCCTGCATTTTAGCATAAGAGATGATCAATCTAACCAATATGACTATTGACAATTTCTTGTTTACATAAGTACTCAGATGAAAACAAAACTGTGTTGCAGTAAAAAGTCACAGTACTTTACACTGGATGACCCTGGAAAACCTCTCCTAGCAGATGACATAAGCTGGGAAGCACACGGCTATGCACTGGAAGCAGAACAAACTACAACTGCAAATGCCTTTAAGATGTATTAGAGGAACCTCAAGAGAGTCATATGCTTACAGTTCAGAGAGTGATGAATAGAAGGAGACAGGCAATTGCTACATCATATATGGCCTTTATTGGAGTATCAGATAAGATATTTGGATTTTATTATGTGTAAAGAAGGTACATGAGGGATTTCAGCAAAGACATGTCATGAACCAACAACATTTTTGTGTTTTTTTCTGCTTATTTTTAATGTATTATTTTATTTAAATAGCTTTTGGGGTAAAAGTGATTTTTGGTTACATGGATGAATTACATAGTGGTGAGTGCACGCATCACCTGAGTAGTGTACAATGTACACAATATGTAGTTTTTTTAATCCCACACCTCCCTTCCATTCTCCCCCTTCTGAGTCTCCAAAGTCCACTGTATCACTCTGTACGCCTTTGCTTACTCATAGCTCAGCTCCCACTTCTAAGGGAGAACAAATGGTATTTGGTTTTCCATTCCTGAGTTACTTCACTTAGAATAATGGCTTCCAGATCTATTCAAGTTGCCGCAAAAGATATTATTTCCTTCCTCTTTACAGGTGAATAGTTGTCCAGGATGTACATACGCCATATTTCCTTTATCCATTCATTAGTCAATGGGCACCTATGTTCGTTCCATAGCTTTGCAATTGTGAATTGGGCTGCAATAAACATACATGTGCAGGTGTCTTTTTCATATAATGACTTTTTTTCCTTTGGGTTGATACCCAGCAGTGGGATTGCTGGATTGAATGGTAGATTTACTTTTAGTTAAGGAATCTCCATACTGTTTTCCATAGAGGTCGTACTAATTTCCAGTCCTACCAGCAGTGTATAAGCATTCCTACACCAAGATCTTTTGTTTTTTGACTTTTTAATAATGACCATTCTTGCAGGAGGTGGAAAAGTTAAATGAGATACTCCCTAGGAAGTTCTCAGCATGTGGTAGGCCTTTCCCAATATAAGCAGTTACTACTGTGGTTGCAATGGTTAGTCATAATAATTTGCTGGATGTATACCATACACCAAAAGATAACGGCCGGAGTAAGGTGGTATCTCACTGCGGCTGTAATTTGCATTTCCCTGATGATGAGTGATGTTGAGCATTTTATTCACACGTTTGTTGGCTATTTAGCTATCTTCTTTTGAGAAATGTCTATTCAAGCCATTTGCCCATTCTTCCATGGGATTATTTCTGACAACATTTTTGAAGGATAATTGTGGCTGTTGAATAAAATATAGAGTGACAGAAGTAGAAAAGTTGGGAGGCCAGTTAAGTGACATTGATGGTTTAGACTAGGGACTTATGCTGGGAGTCATTTCTGGGCTTTATTTTTCTGTTAGGAATATAGGCTATGATCAGTTATCATTTGCCTCTAAATAGAGTCCTTTATAATTATTTTTATTTATAAATCAAAATAATTTCCATTTATTTTCTAGTTATAGCTTTTAATATTTCTTCAATTTAAGCTCTTCTTCAGAATAATCCTGATTCAGTGCCTGAACCTTCCTTTTCACTTAGAACCAGGCAATTCCTGAAGCATTCTGGTTAAAGATACACTGTAAGGAATGCAGCTTCTCTGACATTGAGGGTGCGGTTTTTATAATCAACATGAATAATTCAGCAGTGCATTATTTGTGCTTTATTATCATTTACTTCAACTTGAACTGTAGTTAGAAGTTATGGACATTTTTTTTTTAATCAGCAGAAGCTCATCCATCACTCTGCATCCCTTGCATCTACCAGGTTATAAAATTTGCTATTTATAGCAACAGTTGCAATGTGAAATGAGAATCAGTATTTTGTTCCTCTGACATCTAGCCTTAGGTCAAGTGCAGGATCTAGAGATGGATTTTTACAGGAAGTGAAATGAAACCACAATGCTGAAGATTAATGCCAGAATGGGTTCCCAAGGGAATGCCCTCTCTGGCTGCTTCCCAGAAGAAAAATGATCAATAATGTGGATTGTGAGTCAAATCTATGCAGAGCGGTGGCAGTGGAATGATGGACAGGATGCCCAAGTGATCTGGCATCAGAGTGCATGAGCCTAATTTTCTCAAAATGAGTTATGATCTCCTAAAATCCTCTTCAGAGATTGTTTGGGAAAGAAGTCTCCAGGACTCATTACTTAATTTGTTCAGTCTTCAGCTCTTTATTATATCATTTATGTGGTTAGCTCTGTTCTAAACTTCTTTCCCAAGTCTCAATATAACTTCTTGTGTCTCTTGCAAATACTACCAACATGAACAGCAACTTTAATCAGTCTTTCTCTTCTGATAACTAAAGACGTGGTATTTTCATGTCATTAAGAGGTTTTTCCAGAGTAAGCTTCTGGAGGACAAAGACTATGCCTGTACTGTTTCCTTTGTAAAGTGCCTAGTATAAAGTCTTTACTAATTAGACATTTACCTAATGGTTCTGATAATTATAAGGCTAATGAGAATAACTGGCTATTTTTAGACCTTGAAAAACATTTCAACTCTTTTGAGTTTTAAACTGTTTAAAAATCTTTAGGGAGAACTTTTGCCACAGCTTGATTTTTACACAAATTACGAATAATAAAAAATCTTCTCAAAAATTCAGGGATCAAACTCAGTCTGGTTAATGGGCTATAAGAGAAAATTCAAGTATCAGTCTACTTTTGAAAAAATAGAACTCTATTTAAAGAATGAAGTGGGGATGGGCACAATGGCTCATGCCTGTATTCCTAGCACTTTGGGAGGTCAACGAGGGAGGATTGCTTGAGGCTAGCAGTTCCAGACCAGCCTACACAACATAGAAAGATCCTGTTTCTACAAAATTAAAAAAAAAAATAGTTGGGCATGGTGGCACATGCCTGTAGTCCCAGTTTCTCAGTGAGTTATGATTGTGTCACTGCACTCAAGTCAGGTGACAGAGAGAGTCCCTTTGTCAAAACAAAACTGAGGATAAGCCCAGCAAAACACATGGGTAACATTTGGTGACAGGTGGGAAATAAAACAAATATTTGATCTATATATCTAAGATTTGTGGGATTAGAATTCTAGATTAGGACTTGGGAACATGCAGGTCCTGGCAGAACCCAGTCCCCCTGGGAAGCCACGCTCAGAGTGCAACTTCAGTGAGCAATTACTCCTAAAGATGAATCACCTTCAAAATGCAGAACCGTGTTCTGGTTCTGTAGTGCAGAGAGGCAATGGGAGGAGACATACCACAGAAAAGCAGGAAGATTCTACCATAATGCCTGGCAGGGTTCTCTCAAAGACATACCCTATTAGACATACCCTCACAGACATGCTCTCTTACAAACATGCTCATCCAGACATGCTCTCACAGACATGCTCTCACACTCTTCCAGACATGCTCTCACAGACGTGCTCATAGAAGTGTCCTCCCAGATGTGCCCTCATAGACGTGTCCTCCCAGATATGCCCTCACAGACGTGCCCTCACAGACATAACCTCAGATGTGCCCTCACAGACATGCTCTCACAGATATGCTCACAGATACATTCTCTTACAAACATGCTCTCACAGGCATGCTCTCACATACTTCTCTTACAAACATGCTCTACCAGACATGCTCTCATATACTCTCACAGACATGCTCTTCCAGATATGCTCTCACAGACATACTCTCTTACAAACATGTTCTTCCAGACATGCTTTTACAAACATGCTTTCACAGACATGCTCTCACAGACATACTCAGACATGCCCTCACAGATGTGCTCTCACAGATGTGCACTTACATACTCTCACAGACATGCTCTCACAGACACACTCTCACAGAAATGCTCTTACAGACATACTGTCCTACTTTCCAGAGGTTGTGAACAACCCTCAGAGTAGTAAGGAGGATTCCAAATGTCTATTTGTCTGACTCCAAAGTCCTACTCATAATCTTTACCAGATACTATCTCTCTAACATACAATCTGAGAATGAACTGAATATTGCTGGTTTTTCTACTTCTTAACTCCTAGTTTATGAATGTCTCCATGGTATGAATGGCTAGGTCATACATGACTTCAGGTCTGTCTTTCTAGCAAGGTAGTAAATTTTTATGAGCAGACCAAGAGCAGACAAGGTTGTTTTTGTTTTGTTTTGTTTTGTTTTGTTTTTTGAGATGGAGTTTCACTCTTGTTGCCCAGGCTGGAGCGCAGTGGTGTGATCTCGGCTCACTGCAACCTCCACCTCCTGGGTTCAAGTGATTCTCCTGCCTCAGCCTCCCAAGTAGCTGGGATTACAGGCACCCGCCACCACACTCTGCTAATTTTTTTGTATTTTTAGTACAGACGGGGTTTCACCATGTTGGCCAGGCTTGGTCTCCAACTCCCAACCTCAGGTGATCCACCTGCCTCAGCCTCCCTAAGTGCTGGGATTACAGGTGTGAGCCACTGTGCCTGGACTTGTTTATTATTATTTTTTTAAGATCCAGATACTACAATCAATATTTCCAAACTGAAAAATTCCCTCACCTTGCCACTGTTTCTCAGCTGGGGTACCACTGTCTTCTGGGGGACTCCTTGTGGGAGGTTATATAAACTTGTCACAATAATTAGGGATATATACCACAGGGGGTCTGGGGATATGCTATGTTCTGAATGCTGTGTTCCCCCTAAAATTCGTATGTTGGAACCTAATTACCAATATAATGAATGATATTAGAAGCTGGAGACCTTGGGGAGGTGATTAGGTTATGAGGGCAGAGACCTCACCAATGGGATTAACACCCTTATTAAGGGGCTGCCTTGCCCCTTTCTGCCATGCAAGGACAGGGCTAAAAGGTACCATCTATGAACCACAAAAGAGGCCAGACACTGCATCTGCCAGTGCCTTGATCTTGAACTTCTCAGCTTCCAAAACGGAGAAATAAATTTGTTTTTTTTATAAACTACCTAGTTTATACATATATATTTATAGCAGCCAGAACGGACTAAGATAGGAAGTTGATGTTATCACACAGAGTTTTTATATGTCCCTCTAGGTTTTTGTGTAACTGGGAAAACATCTCTAGAAACAAACTCTATTTTACATATAAAATTCTTTAGATTTTTTTGCAGTTTTTACATATACTAAAATTTACAGAATATGACTCTCATGTAAGTGAGGGAATACTGAATTCTTTTTCTAAAAATTTCAGCGATAACTTTATCAAGAGTAGCAATGGTAAGCATGACATTTATGAAAGTCACATAACTGATGACCACACTGCTCATGGAACTTGCCAGCCCTACTAGCTTGTATCAGTCTTCATAGCTCTTCTGACAACCTTATTACTTTTGGCGGTATAATGTCTAAACACATACTAAAATACCTTTTTAATCCATTCAGTTATTATATATTACACCCCTTTTATCTCTACATTGTATTACAGGTAGGGGATTATTTTGTTATTTCTAATCACACGTGTAGGTGAGTGTAAGGAGGCAGAATTTTCCCTCCTCCTCCCCTAAAGATGTTCTTCCCTAATTAATAGGTTAGATTACATGAGAAAAGGGACTTTGTAGATACAAGTGTGGTTACTGATCAGTTGTCCTTAACATCAGATTATCCTGGATTATCCAGGCAGACCTGATAAGACTCTCATGTGCTCCTGAAGGCAGAAGAAAAAGAGAGATTTAAAGTTTGAGAAGGACACCCTCTGCCATTGCTGAAGATGGAGAGGACCAGGTGAGGAGAGCTGTGGGTAGTGTGCAGGAGCAGAGAACAGGCCTTAACCAACAGCTAGCAAAGGCACAGTGAACTCAGACCTACAGCGTTTAGACCTGGATGAGCGCAGAAGAAAATGCTTCCCTAGAACCCCCAGATGGGAGCCCAGCTAGCTGATACCTTAACATCAGTTTTGTGACACCCTAAGCAGTGAGCAAGCTGAGTTCATCTGGACTTGTGATCTACAGATTTGTGTGACGTAATATACGGATGCACTTTTAAAATGCTAAATTTATGGTAATTTGTTAGGAAGCGATAGAAAGCTAATATAGTTTCATGTAAGATATTAGTTCCTTTAAAGCTAATAATGACAGCACAAGGTGGTTGGTGGCTGGAATACAAAGTGTTCATAGTATCATTATTTGGAACCTGGGACAGATATTGATTAAGCTCCAGTAACAGTTAAAAACGAAGTCTTTAGGTATAAGAGTTCCATTTTACTTGTTGAACAAGCATACTCTGTTCTTCCTGATAGTCAAAGGTATAAAAAGAATTGTTATACTTTGTCTTATTACATTTAAAGATATTATGAAATAAAGACTAGCTTTGGTGCTAAAAAAAAACTACAAAATCATTTTTTGTGTTAAAAGAAAAAAATACCTATGAACATATTTAGGAAAACAAGATTCTTCAGTTGAAGAGTTCCTAAATATGTTACTGAAGGGCATTAGTGGGCCAACTTTCTAAAGGATAGTCTCACATTTATGGATCGAGGAGAAGAATGGAGTCTTAAAAAGTTCAGATTCATGGGTTTCTTCCCCAAAGCTTCTGAGACAACAGGTCCTGGAAGTGCTCAGAAATCTATAGTTTAATAGACTTCCTAGAATTAGTTCACTCTACTTTGAGAAAAGGTTTAGGTAAGGGAATTATATGAAGAATGTTTGAAACTCCATAGGATAAACCTATAAGCAAAAATAAATAAATAAATAACACACAATGAAGTAGAGGAGAAATGGAACAAAAATAGCAGTATACCTTTTTGTGCAAACTCAGCGACGACCCTAAGAAACAAGCAGTAGGCCCAGTTTCAAAAACAGTATAAATTCCCTCAAAAGACATGAGAACGAGCAATTGCTTTTGAACAGAAAGGCTACGCAGTCCAGCAAAATGACTTTGGGCTTTAGGGACAACTAGACCTTCATTAACATCCTTCCCGGTTCGCTCACAAGGCAATGACAGGAATTTTCTCCATCTTTTTAAGTTTTAGTGTCTTCCTCTGCAAAATAGGAACAACAGTGCCTAATCCCTAGGTAAGTGTTGAAGATTAAAATAACTATCATAATTTTAGCAAACTGTACCTATTTAATAAATATCTATTCTTTTGCCTGCTCTCTGTTAGAAACAAAAGCTCCAAAGGCGATAAATATATTCCAAATCGACTAATCCCACTCTTGGTCTTTAACCTTTTTAGAGAAAAAAGCTTGCATCCCATTATTTTTTTAAAGGCCAGAAAAGGAAATTCATTAACATCTCTTAGTCATTTGTTCCAGCAACATCATTTATACCAGAAATGCCTTTTTCAAATCCCACCTAATAAAACTCGAACCTATTATCTATCTACAACATGTACTCATGAAGAAGAGAAGAAATTAAAATGAGACAGGTAATGTCGCTAGAGACCAATGGGCTTAACAGCAAGAGCTGAGAAGATTCAAATTTGTTGCCACCTTACGAAGCCACTATTTTTAGAATAGATTTCTTACCTGGTATCCTATTTATCCCATGAACCAGTAATAATTATGGTAACAATCCTCCTTTCACATGCTTGCATTCATTCAACCAAGATGTAGTGAACATTCTATTGTATCCCATAAGCCCTGTAAAATACTGTGGGCACAAAAATGAATACAAATTTGTTGGTGCTTCCTAGGATTTCTGAGGGTAAGCTTAGCTAAAGTGAAATCTAAGTTACTACCTCTTTCATATGCTCCATGGAGGCAATAAATACCTAAGTTCTCTGCCTCTGGATTTAGTACAGTTGCTTCCGAGTTATTATTTGTCATTCTCAGCTTCACCTGCAGAATGAACTGCAATTCCTCTGGTTCTACCATTATATTGTGAATCTGAGCATACTACTGGGAATATGATCTACCAGGAGTTGTCCAATCTTTTGACTTCCCTAGGCCACACTGGAAGAACTGTTTTGGGCCACACATAAAATACACTAATACTAACAATAGCTGATCAACTAAAAAAAAATCACAAAGAAACTCATATTTTAAGAAAGTTTATGAATTTGCATTGGGCTTCATTCAAAGACGTTCTGAGTTGTGAGTTAGACAAGCTTGGTCTAGATCAACATTTGGCAAACTTTTTTCTGTAAAGGTCCAGGATCTTGGACTTTTGGCTTTGTGGGTCATAGGGTCTCATTTGCAATTTTTCAACTCTCTCATTATAGCATGAATGTAGCCATGGACAATATATAAACAGACAGATGCAGCTGTGTTCCAATAAAAAATTATTTCTAATCAGGTGGTAGGCAGAATTTGGCTGTTGTTGACCCTGGTCTAGATACTTTAGGCTAAAATTCCTAGGTGCTCACTTTTAGCCTTTTAACCTGAGATTAGAGGCACACACACTCACACATACACCATCTATTTGTGTGGAGGATGAACAAAAACACAAACACAAAAACAAAACAGTGGTTGTCCTGACAGAGGAATTTACTAGAGAATTTTAATAAGAAGGGGATTAACTACAAATTACACTGTATGGAGATGCAGCCCAGGACTGGATTGGAGCTCTAGACTAAACAACCTCCTGATGATGGTTGAGATGGAACGCTGAATGACTTCATTTAAAAAACACACAAAAAACCCAGCAAAACTTTCATAGAATCAAGTTTCATTCTGATTATACTGAATGACCATCGCCACATACATATTATACAACATTTCATCTACAAAAGCTGTAAGATTGCAGAGATCATTGTCAAAAGACCAGAGGAGGTTCTACAGAAGGAGTCTTAGCATCTTTGGAAGATATCCACCCAGTATGTTTTCCTCACCATTTGTGGAAAGCCACTGACATTTCAGAGTCAGATGTTGTTCAATTTGATTTTATTTTAGAAGAGCCACTTGTAGCCAACCTGATACATGTATGATCAATATGAGCGTGTTATAAGCCTTCAGAGTGCCTCTGAATGACAGGTGAGGTTGATAAGTTTAGAATACATTGTCAGGAATTTTAATAACATCTTCAGGTTTTTGTTTTTTTTTTTTTCACCCTTTGATTTTGCAGATCCTATGCCATGCTCAAAGATTGAATGGGGGACATAGGAGCTAAGGTGCAAAATCACTTAAATATATAATTAGCAAATCTATTAACCAATGCTCCTGATTGTATATTTATTGCCAGCTCTATTTATTTCTTTGACTTAAACTTCTCTGACTTACCAGGAAAAAGAAAATGATGATGTTTCTCACCTTGCACAGGTGAGCTGACCTTTGATACAGTGTCGCAGCAAGAAAAACCTGGCTTGTTCACAATTTTTATATATTGGCATCTGCAATCCAGCACAGAGTCTTGCTCAAAATTCATAAAGCACCCATAGCTGGAGTTCTGAACCAATAAACTGCTATTTTCTTTGCTGAGAATGTAAGTCATATCTCAAGCCATAACATATATCTACAACCTTGCTTCCTCTCCCTAATTCTGTAAACTACTTAGCATCTAGGAAAGTTGTCGTAACTTACTCTGTCCTCTCTTATTTCCTCTCTTCCTTTCTCCTCCTTTTCTGTCTCTTATTTTAAGCATATTTATGGCACTGTGAGACTCGAAGCTCTTGGATTCCAGTGATATGATCCTTTTTACAAGATTTTGAATAGCCACAGCCTATTGTAGAAAAAACAACTTCCTCTCAAATAGAGTGCTGAGATAATGTAAGATTATCTAAGCTATAACCACCTTTCTCTGGACGCATCACAGATTGTCTTTTGTATTATATTCTGGAAAAGCTTTCCCTCTCAGCAGATGAGGCACCTTAACCTTCACATTCTATTTTTTTTCTTTGAAATTTATGGACACCATTTAGGAAGATTTCAATTCCCATTAATAATATGTGTAATTGATCTACACTTAAGAGAATTTAATCATGTCTTGGTGACAAATTTAGCTTAAAGCAGAGCTTCACTTAGGACTTCCAAGTAAATTTCCATTGAAAAGGTCAGTTTCTAACATTTGTCAGTTAAAGCCCATACCAGACAAATTAAATTTTCCTCCACTTGTCTGCAGCATGAACACTTTCAATGCTGAATATCACCAGTGGTTGTCAATTAGGAAAACTGTCACCCTGCCCAAAAAAATCATAATTGAGAATATTTTAAAAGAAGATCTGAATATTTATTTATCAAAGAGTTAGAATATTTTTTCTTACTAAAAAGTGTCCTATCTCATGGTGACAATGAAAAAACAAAACACTATTTTACTGGATACTCAAAAATAAGTTCAATGGTATAAGTATGTGAACATCTATTACTGAGGAAAGAAGTCAGGGTAGGGCCTCATCCTTTACTGCAGCTTATGAGTTTCACAGGGACATAAAAGCACCTGAGCAATTAGAAATTAACATGTAATCATCAAGGATAAAGCTTGATAAAATCATGGATCCCTTATTACACTAAAGACAGTGTATGATTTTGGGTAGCAGAAAATCTATGTTGTTTAGAATTTTTGCAGAAGGCTTTATAAAACAAGAGGGATATTGTAAATAGCTAATTTAGATAGATAGAGACTAAGAGCTACAGAAATTGTATAATATTTTCCTCTTGCTTCTCTACATTTTCTAATTTTCAACAATGTGTATGAATTTTTATTAGAAATATAATAAAGTTTTTAAGGAGAAAGGGGGGATACTCGAAGAAAAGGGAAATAAAAAATTATTTTTCAATTTCCTGTAGTCAGCCTCAGATCAAATAGAACTGGATGTTCTGGTTTCTCTCCTTTTTGGATCTCAATTATTGAATGCTTCATAATTTCCTCTGAAGAAAAGAATTCATGGCCAAACATCTAAAAATGACTTTTGCCCATGAGGTCAGCAGCAAAGGAAAGAGATTTGGCAGGTCTTACAAGAACCCTTCTTTTACCGTTGCAGCAAATCTGAGCAACTAACAAGGCTATCTGGAGGACAGTGAAGAAACAGACAGCCTCAGAGTAGGGGAAGCAAGGATACTCATTGTATAATTTACATGCTTATCTTGTATAGTGGAAGAAAGGTAATGGTAGCCATGTGACATGGTTTGGTTGTGTCCTCCCCACCCAAATCACATCTTGAATTGTAGCTCACATGATTCGTACATCTTATGGAAGGGACCGGGTAGGAGATAATTGAACTATAGGAATGATTTCCACCATACTGTTCTGGTGGTAGTGAACAAGTCTCACAAGATCTGATGGTTTTATAAGGGGAAAGCCCCTTTGCTTGGCTCCCATTCCTTTTATGCCTGTCACCATGTAAGATGTGAATTTTACCTTCCCCCACGATTGTGAGGCCTCTCCAGCCATGTGGAACTGGGAGTCCATTAAACCTTTTTCTTGGCTGGGGATGCTAGCTTACTACTGTAATCCCAGCACTTTGGGAGGCCGAGGCAGGGGTATCCCCCGAGATTAGGAGTTCGAGACCAGCCTGGCCAACATGGCAAAACCCTGTCTCTACTAAGTACAAAAATTAGCCAGGCGTGATGGCAGGTGCCTGTAATCCCAGCTACTCAGGAGGCTGAAAGCAGGAGAACTACTTGAACCCGAGAGGCGGAAGTTGCAGTAGGCCGAGATCATGCCACTGAACTCTAGCCTGGGCAACAAGAGCAAGACTTCATCTGGGAAAACAAACAAAAAATCTCTTTTTCATTATAGATTAATCAGTCTTTAGTATGTCTTCATCAGCAGCATGAAAATGGACTAATATACCATGGTGGATTATTTCCTATATTTTTTTCTGGATGTTTTATTTGTAATTCTCAGAATCAAACATCACACTCACACATACACACACACACACACACACACACACACACTGTCATTGGGGTTGAGTGACAAAGCTAACTGAGCTGTCCCAAGATCATAGAGGAAGCTGTCTTTTCCAAGTACCCTGTGATTACTATCAATCGGTTCGACTCATTGCAACTCAACCTTACCAGGCTGGTCATGAAAGAAGGATGGATGTTATCAAAGATCCTGAATACCTACTCTGCAGGTACCACTCACTGATAGTAAACTAAATGCACCAACATTCAGGCATACAGAAAGATCATGCAGCAGATCCATTCCTTTTCTAGAATCTAGAACCTATAGTGCCATAAAGTTCAGAGAGATTTAAGTGGAAGCTTCTACTGTGAAAGCGTAATACGGAAGCTCAAATGTATTAGACTAAACAAATAACTGAGCAAAGCAAAGGCTGGAATAGTTGTCTTCAACAATCAGCAGTTATTTAGTAAATTATCATGTGCCCAGGACTATGCCAGGCACTAAGCAGAGAATGTTTAGAAAAAGATGACCAGGGAACTAGAGACTGTGACCTTGAAAATACAATGGTCTGATAAATGAGAGTCCATGGCTTCTGAAACAAAGTAGAAATATCAATTACAACAGGTCCTATCAACAGATTCACAAACACCAAGAGAGAAACAATGAAAGCACACAACAGTCACATGAGACAGTATTAATGTATTATTATTAATATTAATATAAATATTGTTTAACAACTGGCCATGATTGCACTATTTTAATACATTTAATAACATTCAACAAAGTGTTAGAACTAAGCAATTGTTGATATATTTAAATGAAAATTACATTTAAAAATGTTAATTTATACTATTTTGAAGCAATATCATTATTTGAATTTAGGAATAATGCACATCATCTTTATAGAATTTTGGTTTTAAAAATAGAGATCAAGATGGCAAAATCATGCCTGACATTCAGTAATCTTAGACGGATTAGAGAGTTATTAGAAAATGAAAAATGTTATTACTTTGGCACAGAGACCGTAAGTTTAAATACAACCTCAGGAGGCTGAGGCAGGGCAATTGCTAGAATCCAGGAGGTGGAGGTTGCAGTGAGATGAGATCGAGCCACTGCACTCCAAACTACGCGAAGGCGCCAGACTCCATCTCGTAAATAAATAAATAAATATAACCTCCCAATAAAGAAGCACATATAAAATGCTTAGAAAATGGAAGGCTTTCAATAAGTGGTAATTATTAGCAGTAAGACAAATAATTAGCTGAAAGCATACTCATACACTGACAGTTACAGAATCACTCTTAAAAGGACATAGTATTGAACACTTCGGAGATTTGCTTTCTAAAGCTATACTCTATAATGTTTACATGACTATACTTTTCATTACAAATGCATTGTTTTCTAACACGTGGGCAATTTATTGATATACACCATATTCAATATTCTTTCTCTTGCATATAGATACACTCTAACTGAAGATAGAGCGGCCATGTAGACAAGCTGCAAACTGCATGCTTCCCTGGACAGGTTTTCACTCTTCCTTCTATCACTGACTTATTGTGTAACATGAAGCAAATTCCCAACTCCCTGGGCCTTAGTCTTGCCAACTATAAATGGAGACAGTGCTGGATCCTCTCTGCAATCCATGGTGTCATGCAGATAAGTGAGAAAGAATCTGAGAATGTTCTTTGGGTTTTTACAAAAAAGTATAAAACTATTTTTCCATTCTTCAGAAGCTGGTTTGAGGTAATAGTTTATAGAATAGATGGAAAAGAAAAAAAAGTAACATATTATTGGCCACATAAAGAAGTTAAGTCTCAGGCCTTCCAACTGCATAGTCTCTTTTGTAAGATCAAACCGACCAATACTGCTGAACAATTGGAAGGTATTTGGTGCTGGCGCCTGTACATTAAGGAGGTGAGTGCCTTTAAAATATTTTTCATGGTAGAAATAGCACTGGAAAGGAAGAAAATATCAAGACTATCAGCAACATAAGAAAAAGAACCATGACAGCCCTGTTTACCATAAAATTAGGGTCAGTATTTTGCTAAGTACCTGAAAACCATAGATGACCAATAAATATTTCTTGAATAAAAGTCTTTAATCCTGGTTTTACTAATGCAAAATCAATTAGCCTTGGTTACATTACATAAAACGAGGGTGGTAATAATGTGCCTTGTTGGCTTCACAAGTTTCTATTCCATGACCAATTTAAGTGTCACTTCAGTGACCATCTCAAATGGAAATAACCTATTCTCCAACTGGACTGAATATCCTATTTGCATAGCAAAATACAAATATAACCAATAATGCAAACCATGAAATGATATCTTATCTCCTCAAATAGATTATAAGCTGGTAAGAGTGGGAGAATCTATGTCCTAGACCTTGCCCCAAGCATTGTACCAGCCACTGCAGGAATGGAACAGAGCTTACACTGGAGAAATTAATTAACCACAGATGTGAAAGCATCTGTAAAATTTGAAAGTGTTTAAAATCACAATGTGCAGTTTTAGAAAGGTTTATGTGACACAAAAATAGTGCTGGGAATAAAGATGTGAAAAACATCAAGGTCATTCCAATAAACCCTTTTTTAAATAGGAGGTAACAAAAATTTTAAGAAAGAATACTTGTCTTTGTGTCATGTATTCAGAGATTAGAAATAATTTTCTATAGGTTCAGAGAATTATGGGGAAAGGCAAGTTGTTACTTTTTGAGATACCAGGTTGAGTACCCTCTTCTCTGGTTCCCCAGACAGCCAAAAGCTTGGCAGAAAGCCTAATCTCCTTGCCTCATGACATTTAGTGCCCTAATGGACAGACAACCCAGCCACTGCTCCTGCCAACTGTCTTTTCAGCACAGCACTGAGGAACCAAGAAAAACAGACAGCAACTGTAGGGCCTTACCACCCCAAATGTGTTCTACTAACCAGCCACAATGGCGTCACCTGGGAGCTCGTTACGAGTATAGAATCTCACACCATACACCATCCGTAAGGAAAAAGAGCCCCAGGAAATGTGTGTGTCCATTAAGGTATAAAAAGCACTGCCCTAGACCTAGCTTGATATTAGAACATCCTGCTCTTCTGAAGACTTTACACTACTGTTTCTCAAAGTGCAACAGGCAATGGAACAACTTTCTAGGGTAAATTATCTGGGTTATTTGTAAAAATACAGACTTCTGGACTCTACCACACACCTACAGAAGTTACTGGAATGGCAAGCAGAAATCTGCATTTTAAATCATCACTCAAGGTGATTCTGATGCACAATTAATTCTGTGCACTACTCTCCCTTGGAGACTGAAGACCCTTGGCTATTTCCCTCCCATTTCCCTCTCTCACTTGAAATTCTGACATTTCAGGTTGTCTTTCTCTCCCTCTCCCCACTCACCATTTACAAACATTGAACCTTTTTTTCTATCTCTAAATCATCTGGGGATTGTTTTCCTCTAATAAAATGGCTACACTCTTGATTAAGGAATGCGATAAGCCTGCCATCAATTACCTTAATTGATCTGACATCCTGATTAGACCTAGAAAAGGGGAAATTTCCTCAGTGGAGCCTTATTAAAAAGAAGAAAACAAAACAAAGGTCTATGTAATTAAAATGTGATCTCTGGCGATGAGTATGTAAAATCAGCCCTGAGAGGCATTAGTGATGAGAAAACTTTTTTAAATGACATCTTAGGAAGACAAAGGAACACAAACTGGTCAAATAAATCAGTGGGCTGATGGGTAGAATGCTGAACAGAAACATAAGGGACTGTTCTCAATTCTTAAGTTACCAGAAGTTGTGAAATTAACAAATCCACTCGGCTTAAGGTGTAGAGAGCCCTAACACTGGCCCAATTTGTACCTCTATAAACCCTAATAGAATGTCAGTTACTGGCACGATTTGTGTTTTTACATACACACACACACACACACACACACACAGACACACACACATATATTTTTTTTTCTGAAAAATCATACTAAAAGTAGAAGCTTGAGACCACCTCTCAATAGGAATTGAATAAAATCATCCTAGGAAGCAGAGTTCCGAGCATCAATTCTGCTTTATAGTAACCATGACTGCTCCAGCAAAAAGAGCAGCACTCAACATGTGTTCTTGATTCAAGGATAATTCCTCTAGTAGTATTTATGATATATTTTCTTCTCTGACTCACTCTTAGTGGAACATATCTTCTGAATTTATCCTATACTTGAGTAACCTCCAGGCCTTCAAGAACAGGAAAGCAAGGGTTCCCGTATTACTTTACATAACAAAAATACCTAGGTCCTAAGAGTGCTAGGAAACAGAATATTATTAATTAGGATGAACTGTCACACTGGAGTGTTTGATTAATCAAGCTGATGATTGGTCTGGAGGGGA
The DNA here is from genome assembly GCA_963573385.1 of Cacajao melanocephalus. NCBI lineage: Eukaryota > Metazoa > Chordata > Mammalia > Primates > Pitheciidae > Cacajao > Cacajao melanocephalus. The sequence goes on from CAUYLG010035848.1 coordinate 17,572, forward strand.
TGGCAAGCTGTTTTTATAGTGCACCTGGTAAATTGTGCTATGAACTAGAGGCCCCTTAGAAATGTGACCAAAAAAAATATTTTTAGATGAACAAGAAGTTAGCAAAAAGTTGTAGAGTGATCAGAATGAATGAAAATGCCTCTTGTACAGTAGAGATCGAGTAGGTATCAAATATATGTATGAGTAGATTTGAGTTTCCTGTTCTCTTGACCTGTATTCAAGACAACAAAGTAATTAGAAATTTCAATTTCTTTCTTTCTTTTTTTTTTTTTTTTTTGAGACAAGACCTTCGTCTGTTGCCCTGGCTGAAGTGCAGTGGCATCACCATAGCTCACTATAACCTTGAATTCCTGGGCTCAGGTGATCCTCCCACTTTGGCCTTCCAAGTCACTGAGATTACAGGCAGGAGCCACAGCGCCCTGCAAGGGATCTTCTTTAAACTAAGTATGATGATCCTCTTTGACAATTACACAGAATAAAGATTAAAACAGACCAAACGGAATCAACATCAAAGAAGATTTTTGTCTTAATTTAGGGCTTCAACTAAACCAGTCCATTTTTTAAATGGATGTTAAAGACATACAGGAGTATTAACAGATCTGTAGTCTTATTTCACAATCTACTCCTATGCCTAAATTACTTAAGAGATATACTGTGCTTTGATTTTGTATGAGGGTCCAGAGCTGGGGAGCAGGAGATAAACCATTCCTTCTACTAACACAGCATTCTCAATTGAGTATGCATCAAAATGGCCTTAATTCTGACCAATTCACTCCAAATGTAACATTCTATCGCAGACTACATTTGCATGTGACCCTGCCTATGCTTCACACAAAGCCTTCTCCAACTCAGAGCAAAGGTTCCTGGCATTTTATAACCTACATGAGTTTGCTACTAGGCTGATCTGCAGATGTGAAATTGAATGAGATGGACCAAGATTTCCCCTAAAGCTAAATCAACTGGGAACATGTGTCAACAAGTCACCAACACTCCTTGGTGACCCTAGAGTTAAACAACAGTTCAAACAGGATTGCAACTGCAATCTACTTCTCTTATTCGTAAACAACCGTTTATTCTAAGTCACCTGGAATTTGACTTAGTATAAACAGATGTCACTATTTACCCACTTCAAATAGTCTCTGGACAACGCCCTCCATCACAGCATATTAACTGGAAAGCTCAGCGACTATGTAATTTTTATGCTCCACAGAACACCTAGCACATTTCACTCTTCTGTGCAAGCACTTACCAAACTTTTTTCACAGTTCAAAGCTTTAAATTTGAATAACAAAGTTGTACATACATAAGTTGGGACTTTACCAAGACCCATGATTTATCCACCCATTTATTCATTCATTTATACATTCCTTCATTTTACTTATTTCACAGTTTTTCATGGAGTCTCCTTTAGGCTAGATGTAAATATGAATGAGGATATTCAACCCTTCCAGAGTTCACAGTGTGTAGTATTACCGGCCAAATAAAGAAGTCAAGTCTCCAGCCTCCTTATTTCTATATGTCACCAGATAAATTAAACTCTATTTGCCAAAATAGATTATCTAAGAACTCCACATTTCAAATGAAAATTTTTAACTGTCTTTTGTATAGTGTCTAAAACTCAGTCAATAAAATCACAGGGAAAAAAAAAAGGCATTTTGAAAACTTCTTTTTTTGAGATGGATTTTTGCTGTTGTTGCCCTGGCTGGAGTGCAATACAATGGCATGATCTTGGCTCACTGCAACCTCCACTTCCAAGGTTCAAGCAGTTCTCCTGCCTCAGCCTCCCAAGTAGCTGGGATTACAGGTCCCCGCCACCACGCCTGGCTAATTTTTTGTATTTTTTTTTTTTTTTAGCAGAGATGGGGTTTCATCATGTTGGCCAGGCTGTTTCTGAACTCCTGACCTCAGGTGATCCACTCATCTCGGCCTCCCAAAGTGCTGGGATTACAGGCGGGAGCCACCATGCCCAGCCTTGAAAACTTATATCAATTGCCATTCCCCTATCATCCTCCAAGCACAGGGCTTTTGGTCACCTTCAAATACTTTCAAAAATAATAATGGATGAAGCCAAAAAAAGGAATGAGAAACATTTGTTTTGACTAAAATATTTAATTTAGCTCAGATTTTATAACACATACATTTAACTATATTTAATTATTTTTTCCCTATTAGCCTATAAGCTCCCTGAGGGCAGGGGATATGTACTTCTGATAATTCATATATTATCTGCACCTAGCACAATGCCTAGCATATATTACATGCAATAATTATGGAATAAGTTAATGAAATCAATCAATGCAGAATAATTTTACACACCAAAAATTATAAACATCTCTAAATAGCTTTCAAATTAAAAGATGATATTGCCACATGTTGCATGAAAAAAATTATTAGAAGATTATTGCAGATCATTTTAGAGCACCAGGAAATTTCCTTTTCTTTTGTAGAAAATTCACAGGAAAAAAAAAATGTGAGTTGAAAAACATAGGAGAAAGAGTGAAGGAAGAGTTCAGCTCAAATGACAAACTAAACATTTTTATTCAACACTTCATAGCCTTCAAAAATGGATAATTATCTCTCCAGCTCTTTGGGCCAGCAGCATGAGGGTGAATACATCATCAGTTCTGATATAAAACATGAGTCTGCAAGTAAACAGGGAGTTTATCTTATAAAATGGAGCTTTTTATTTGCACAGAAGTTTTTCATTAATAACAGAGATGGACTTTCAACTACTTACTACAGCTGTGGCTCTCTCCCTGACATATGGAGCTCTTAAAAGGAAAAAAGAATAGAAATTAGGATTTTTCAGCAAATTCAATTCCTTTTATTTCCCAGAGGGGTGGGTGGAAGCAGCAAGTGGCAAATTCATTTTTATCTTATAATATTTGATCATGTGACATATTTTTTCCACAGTTGATGCAACTTAATGAAGAGCAAATTGGGAAAATCCATCAGCATGTAGGAAATCAGTGGGGCATGTGTGTGCATGTGTGTGCATGTGTTTAAGTGTGCATGTGTGTGTAGGGAAAATAGGAAGGTAGAGATAAGAGGAAAAGGTTGCTGTTACATGTCTGGGTAGAAAACTTTTTTTTAAGTCATTAGTTCCAATCCATGTTGACAGCAGTCTAAAGGAATTTTAAGGGCTGGAGAGACCATCTTTATTAAATGAGATTTGGTGGTTTCGGGCCAGGTCCTAAAAGGAATACACACACAAAAATAAACATCAAGACTGATAACAGAAATGTTGCAGACCTTCAAGGTAGACTTAAAAGTGCTGTGTGGAATAAACCTGTGTAGCCAATGAAGGAAGACGAGGAATTGAGGGAGTCATCAATCTGACAGTTTCCACCAAGAAAAGCAGATGCTCATGAGTTTCAAACAAAGTTATACCTAGTTTTAGGTACATATAACACCAGAAAAACAAGGCTTTCTAAGCAAGCTTAAAAAACAAAACAAAACAAAACAAAAAAACTTGTTATTTTATCACATTACTGACATCGCCAAGGATCCTAAATTCCAGAAGCAAGCCAGGAGCTCTTGCTAGTTCAGAAACACTCAAAGCAATCTTGAGTCAACAGTTTTGTCACAAGCCTTGGATTTCTCAACTCACATAAGAGATAATGAGAGTATATACATCATACGGCATTTGAGAGGATTACTTGAGGTTTTTTTTATAAGTACCCCAACATACTAACTTTTTTTATGATAGATATAAACCAGATGTTCACTGGGAGAATTCCTGATGAAGAAAACCAGGTAAATTTGGCCTAATCAAGCTTTCATACCACACTCACCCTACTTCATTTGTCAGGTCAGTGTTAAGACCTCAAAGTCAGATGATTTCCTGCTTAACTTGGTTAAGTGTGTTTTGTGCTTTCTCTGTCCCTTCCCTTTGTAGCAGGGGTTTTGAAACATCTGCAATTCCCAGGAAATGATATGAAACAGCTGTGGCTAGACCTACCTCACCTACCCTAGACCATCACTAACTCTGTACATGACCTGTGACTTTTAGGTTTTGTTTAAAAGGTAAAAATAAATTGAAGATGGCCAGGTGTGGTGGCTCATGCCTGCAATCCCAGCACTTTGGGAGGCCAAGGCGGGCAGATCACCTGACGTCTGAGGTCAGGAGTTCAAGACCAGCCTGACGAACATGGTAAAACCCCGTCTCTACTAAAAATACAAAAATTAGCCTGGCATGGTGGCATGCACCAGTATTTCCAGCTACTTGAGAGGCTGAGGCAAGAAATTGCTTGAACCCCGGAGGCAGAGGTTGCAGTGCGTCAAGATTGTACCACTGCACTCCAGCCTGGGAGACAGAGTGAGACTCTGTCTCAAAAATAATAATAAAATAAATTGGAGAGGATGTGGAGAAACTGGAACACTTGAATAATGTTGGTGGGATTACAAAATAGGTAAAACCATTATGGAAAATGGGATGGCGGTTCCTTAAAAAATTAAAAATAGAATTGCCATTTGATCCAGTAATCCCAATTCTGGGTCTATGTCGAAACAGGGTCTCGAAGGACTATTTGAACACCCATGCTTGTAACAACACTATTCACAATAGCCAACAATAGCAACCCAACTGCTCACTGATAAATGAACAAAATGTTATCATACATTTACATATATATACACAAACATATGTATGCATACACATATATAATATTTAGCCTTAAAAAGGAAGAAAATTCTGAAACATGTTAGAATATGGATAGAACTTGAGGACATTATGTCAGTGAAATAAGCCACTTACAAAAAGACAAACACTGTATGATTCTATTTATATGAGGTATGTAAAGTAGTCAAATTCATAGAAATAGAAAGTAAATAGTGGCTATCAAAGGTTGGGGATAGGGGAGAAAGTGCAGTTGCTTAATGGATACAGAGTTTGAAATTTACAAGATGAAAACTTTGTGAAGATCTGCTTCAAAACAATGTGAATATATTTAACACTACTGACTGAACTGTATAGTTAAGAAATTAAGATGGTTAATTTTAGGCTATGTTTTTTACCACATATTTTAACAAACAGATTAAAATGAACTTTGAAGACATACTAGATCCGCTCTCTGTAAACTTTCCCCAACTAAAGCCCCAACCCATAACAGATTACAAATATTAATACTTTATATAACTGAAACTCAGCATTGGAGTTCATAGGGAGAGATGAAATGACTCAAGGTCACAGGTTCAGATGTTCCTACACATTACTCACTCTATTTCCATAACTTATGCCCCAAATACTATTCTTGTTTGTTTGTTGAGATAGGGTCTTGCTGTCACCCAGGATGGAGTGCAGTGGCATGATCTTGGCTCAGTGCAACCTCCACCTCCCGGGTTCACGTGCTTCATCTACCTCAGCCTCCCAAGTAGCTGGGATTACAGGAGCACATCACTACATCCAGCTAATTTTTATATTTTTATTAGAGACGGGGTTTCACCATATTGGCCAGGCTGGTCTCAAACTCCTAACCTTGTGATCTGCCTGCTGCAGCCTCCCAAAGTGCAAGGATTACAGGCGTGAGCCACCACACCTGGCCATTTGTTTAAGGCAGGGTCTTGCTCTGCTGCCCAGGCTGAAGTGCAGTGGTATCATCATAGCTCAGTCGGCTTAAGCAATCCTCTTGCCTCAGCCTCCCAAAGTGCTGGGATTACAGGCCTAAGTCACCATGCCTGGCCCCCAAAACTGTTTAGTTTATGTACTTTGGTCCAGAAATGACTAAGGTTTTGAGAATTTATTGTCTATGATCAATTTGCTGTTGATCCTCTAACTTTTATGACCCTCTAATTTTTCGTTTACCTTTAAGGCATGTCCTACATTTAAAAAAAAGATGTACCTTTTCTATTCACTTCTCCTTGGCCCGAACTCTTAATTATTTCACAATCCTACCATAAAAACGTCAGCTTTTGTGGTTGGGTTTTTTCCATGCTGTTTCCACACTGGAAATTCGCCTCTGTGTATGTGTGCTTTGCGTATGTGACTCAAAAGCCATTATTCCTCCCCAACATTCAAATTTTCTTTCAGGGAATTAACCTCTCTACTACTAAAAAATGTCTTGAATAGGATGTTTAAAAACAGGGGTCAGAGCTAAAGGGCTAAAATCCTCAACCTTCCACTATGGTGAGTCATGGAGTGAGACTGTAACCAACAGTTAGTCAATGGGACACACATGAGTTCAGGACTTTGAACTCTTAGAAACATAATGGAACAAACATTGGGAGTTTGGGTATTTGCTGAAAAGCATCCTGACTTGTTAAGATTCCTATTTTTTCAGTCTTCTGGTGTAGCCTTGGCCACTGGTCATTGCTACACTGGGACCCATGTTGATTCTGTGAACACTAGTTATCCTGCACATAAATTCCCTTTCAGTGAAATTACCCAGAGTTGGTGGTTGTTGCTTTCAACCAGAAAACACTGCCTGACAATGTTTATTTGCACAGCTCTTCCAAAAGAGCAATGCCGTGGTTGTAATCTCAAGCTCCTTGGGCAATGTGAAATCCCGTTATTCTCCTGGTTCCATATGGAAAGGTTTTGAAAATGTCTCCATGTTTCCAATTTTTGTCATTTTGCTCTTCAGATTTCTTTAAATCCATTCTGATCAGATACTGTTCTGCACAATGATGTCCTAAAAACATCTATTAAACTCACAGCAGAGCCTGCTAATCACCCTCCCACCTAATTAGATGTCTGATAGCCAACTGCAGCAGGACTGCTGTCCTTCTGCTGGGCTTTCTATGCAGGAGTTTTACAGGTACATTAGGAACCAGTTAACCACATGCATCATAATCTTCTTCCTCTGTTCACTCATGAAAGAACAACTATTTCAACCATTTCAAAATGAGCATGGCACAGGAAACTTCCCAGTGTCAAACAAATGGCCGCTGTCACTGATCAAAAGATAATTTTTGCGTAGGGGGTCGGGGGTAGTTGTTAGGGTGCAAATCTAGGAGACACTGCTGAGATGTAGGTGGTGTGGCTGACAGCAGCTGGAGCCAGACTTGTGGGGGAGTGGAAGACACAGGGCTGCCAGCCTGATTACATCATTCTTCTTATTCCCTCTTGGGTTTTCCTTCCTTATTTATCCCCCCAAAAATAGCTCCTAATTTTGATGACCAATTCTGATGGTTCTTTTTCCGTTCTAAGCCATTCATTGTTGCCTTTATTATCACTTTTTCCCACAAATCTAAAGGTCCATTTATTTATACTCTGTCCCCAGCTCCTAAGTAAAGGAACTCACTGCCTGATCTTGACTCCTTTCATCAGAATAGTGCTGGGTTTTGGCCTAATTTCTTTCTCTGGTTTATAGATTAATTGATTTTAGATTTACATGGTCCTTAGTGGTTTAACAGGCAGATTCTTACTCCATAAATCATTCATTTCTCACAATGATCTTTCCAGGTAGTGAAGGACCCATTCCAAAGTCCTAGGGATAGAACATGGTAATGCTGAGAACAGAGACCAAGTCATATCTTTTCTGTAACAGTTATAAACCAACCTTGTTCTAACACATTTGCTCTTCCTGGCAGTCTACACATGAATCCAAGTGGCAGCCATGAGGTTCCCTCTCTGAATTCCTCACTAAGCCCTGGGGATTTAACAATATAGGTTTGGTAGGAAAAGTAAAACATTCTCTAGGTAGACTGAAAACTAAACTAGGCATTAATAGGAGAAGAGTGACAGAAGAAATGGTGGATCCTAAAGAAAGATAAATAAACAACATCTTGCCCTATTACATGTCCCAGTTCTCTCCCCTCAAAACCAGCCAGCTGTCTCTCCAGCACCAGTGTGGATGAGCTGTGAGACTATGAAGCCAGTTGTCTAGTCTGAAGTTCTGAAAATCATCCAGGGCTGCTCCAGCTCACTCACTTCCTTTTCTTTCTACCTCTTTACTATTACTTAAATCCATTTTGCCACCAGGCCTTTTTTTTTTTTTTTTAATTTTTTGCCGAAATTTTTATAGTAGCCTCTGAACTGGTCTCCATGCTTCCAGGGTTGCATTTCCACAAAGTATCTTCCAAATGGCACTCAGAGATCTTTCTGTGTAGAGTCTTTTAATGACTCCTAAGGGCTTTCAAGATAGATTCAAAATCCCTCAACTTCCTTCATAAGTTCCTGGCATCAGCATGGATCTTTAGATTCAACAATTATCACTTGCCCAAATGAATGCTTCCTTCCAAGTTTACAGGATTACATGTAAATAGCAGAATAAGCCACGTTATTTCACTATTCCATCCTTTTGCACTGTTTACAATATGTATGTATATGTACGTCTACACACAAACACACACACATGGACATCTTTTCTTCTCCATGAGATATGCATCTCTTCCTCCTATCCCATTTCTTCCTTCTATCACCTACTCCTCATACCTCAAGTGACATCTCCCCAGGTACCATCCCTCCCAAACTGCACACCAAAAAGGCATACTTTCAGTCGTGAATTCCCATGATTGTGCCTATGAACTTTCATCACATCCTGTTTTTGCATTTGAAACCCTTTGCACTTACCACATTGCTGACTTACCTCTCTGCTTATAAAAACAAAACTATGAGCTACTTGAGTTCAGAGCCTGTGTCTCAGTCACTATATCTGCGGTGCCTTTCCTGTGTCTGCTAATAATGCCTATTGAATAGAACTGAAATCAAAAGCTGTATTGCTTTTGAGACAGGGCATCACCATCACAGCAGTGTGTAGGTATGGACTGTCCAGGGATCTTTAGTCTCTCTAGTGTTGGAACTGTAGCAAAGCTGTTAGTCCTCTACCCATATATCCTTGGGTAGGACACAATATCCACTTACATTGTATTAATAGCCTTACTGCTTTCTGTGGCTTTTCTCTAGTTGCAAGAGTCTCCCTCCTCTTTAGTGATTACAGAGTAAGGCAGCACATGTGGTAGAATTAACACTCACTGCAGCAGCCCTCAACCAGTGGCCAAAAAGACGTTATATAAATAAATAAATCTTCATCAGATAACTCAGAGGTGTGCTCTACACTGACTCCTACACTCTCCCAGTGAGATTAATCTTCCAACATTCCAATGGCTCCATAATATTGGCTGACTTTCCATCCCTAACTTCCCCACTCTCCAAACTTTATTTTCAGGGATCATCTTGCAAATAAATGACTTATACCAGAATTCTACCCTCAGAATCTGTTTCTGGTTGAACTCAGCTAAGACGGTATCCAACACTATGTTTTAAGTTTAAAAACAATTATATAACTCAGAGAAGTAGGAATTTATATCATTCTTATTACACAGATGAGGAAACTGAGGCACGGAGAGGTTAAACATCAATAAATTTAGAGCATGTAATCGAAGCGACTGTCTATCATAAACAGGTGTGCACATTTTGGTTTTGTTTTTTTTGTGTGTGCTTTTTCCCCCGCTAACTTTCTTCTTCTGATCTCTTTAGCATCATTAATGAAAATGCTTACATACCAGTTGCTGATGGTGCCCCTGATTCAAAAGGCAGCCCTCTGGGGAAGGTTTATAGCCCAGCACCTAAAATAGCTGAGCCTGGCAACTCAGTAGAGTGGTAAACTAAACCTCTCCCTAAAATAACACAGAGGTCACTCAAGGGAGTCTCAGGAACAGTGCTGCCATTGCGATTACCCAAGGTAGCAGGGATTCATTCACACTTATTAGAAAGCAGCCCAATGCAATGCACAAAGCAAAATTACATTTCTACAGTTTGTTTTGTAATTTTTATGTAAACCAAACATGGTAGAAAGCTATGTAAGAGACAGAAATTTATCTACAATTGGAGAGGAAAACACATCAAAGTGTTCAACTTTATAAGAAATTAAAGGTATGCAAAGTTGTTTGTTTTTGTTTAGAAAAAGGGTCCCACTTTGTCATCCAGGCTGGAATGCAGTGGCATGATCTCACCTAACTGCAGCCTCCTACCCAATTCAAGTGATCCTCCGGCCTCAGCCTCCCAAGCACCTCAGACTATAGGCATATGCCACCATGCCTGGCTAATTGTTTTGTACTTTTTGTAGACAAAGGGTTTCACTATGTTGCCCAGGCTGGTCTCTGACTCCAGAGCTCAAGCTAACTGCTCACCTTGGCCTCCCAAAATGCTAGGATTACAGGCATGAGCCACTGCACCTGGCTGCAAAGTCGTAAAAATTGGAGTTTACTATTCCATCACAATATTAGCAAAGATTAAAATATGATAATGTACAATGCTCAGGTAATTAGTAAAACAGGCACTCTGGTATAAAATCAATGAGAGTATAAATTGGTGAACTCTATTTGAAAATGTATTTGGCATTTTATAACAGGTTTCTTGATTCAGGCCCTAAACCTTGACCTAGCAATTTTTAAAACAGTCCCTAACCTTTAGTCCATTATTTTTCCCCCATGGATTTGCCTTAAGAATACAACCCACATCCACTACATACACACAACAAAAACTGTCCTGAAAATCATCAAAACATTATTTATAACAGCCAATTAAAAAGAAATCATCTACATACCCACCAAAACAAGAAAAGAAAATGATTTAACCAAGCATTAGAATACTTAAATATTAAGGTTTAAGATTTTGAAAACTATAAAATGGCATGAGAAAATAGAGAGCTTAAAAACTGTAGAATGGGCCAGGTGTGGGGGCTCATGCCTGTAATTCCAGCACTTTGGGAGGCCAAGGTGAGCGGATTATGAAGTCAGGAGTTCAAGACCAGACTGACCAAAATGGTGAAACCCTGTCTCTACTAAAAAAAAGTACAAAAATTAGCCAGGTGTAATGGTATGAGACTGTAATCCCATCTACTCATGAGGCTGAGGCAGGAGAATAGCTTGAACCTAATTCATCCTCCAAACCTGGAGGGTTCATGCTTCCTTTCTCCTTCCATTTTAATATTTCCAACCATAACACCTACCCTTGGAGAGTCTTGGGGTTGATGGGTATGTGCTAATTTTAAGGGTTCAGGGACTCTTATGAAAGCATTTATTTTTGCAGTTTCCATTAAGGTGGCAATTGACAAGTATATAAAGCAGTAAAGGCAAGGCCATACATTTGGTAATGGATTGCTTTCCCGGCTAAGAAAAACGAGGTTTAGTGTGAGTGCCAGTTGCTTCTTGTCCTCTCTAAGAGTTGCAGCAGAATAAATGTTACAGAATATAAAACTACAACCCAAGACGATCCTGTTGTTTCTTGGCTCTTTGTTAATGTCTCATACCATCGTCTCTCCATAATCAACAAATTTGCCTGAAATTTTGTAAATTAATGAACATTGTTTGTTTTAGAAGATCAAACTGACTCAGCAGGACTTTTTCAGAGAAAAGAAAGAGTGAAGATTTTGAAGGGAAAGCAACAATAAACCAAATGTATTTTTAATTACTTTTAAATTACATTAATAACAACATCCTCAGTAGGACAAAGACATAAAATTCTACTTACTATGAGATTTTGCATTAGCTTGGGAAAAGGTTTTCTTTCTGCTTTGGTTGGTTTTGCTTTAAGGACTGGTCCGTATATATTTGCAAACATCTTAATTTACATCCATGCTTGAATGCATGGGACAAAATAGTTTTATATGCCTATTTATTGTGGACTTTTTGAGATAAATGATCGGTTGCATCTTTACCACTGCTTTCCTTATAATGACTTAGAAAAATCATCCTTCTTCCCTCAATCCTCACTTAGAGTCCAGAAATCAGAACTCTCAACTCTTGAAAAACACAGCTGTTTTGTGCTTATAGATGAAACAGAGACAAATTAATTGGCATTGCCTAATTTTATGAAGTTGCTACTGAAATCATGGATATAATCCAGCTCCTTTAAATTTCTCTCCAGAATACTTTCACTAGTAGATACCAGGGAAATCCTCCATGCAGTAGAGATACAGATCTGGTATCACCATCAGTCTTATAAGTGGTTATGGAATTTGCCAAATTAATCAGATTTATACCAAATTTAAAAATCAGACTTGGTCTAAACATTTGTTTAGCAAACCTTTATTTAGTGTCTATTATGGTCATGGTATATCCTCAGCTCTAATCAAGACACACAAGGGCCTTCTAGGAATTTACCATCTAATGGAGAAAAGGAAATATACCTATCAATGGCTTAGCCCCAAGAAGAGGAAAAAAAAAAAAATGCCACAGAGAGGAATGCATGTAAGTACCATGGGCGTTTACTGAAAAATCACAGCTTTGGGTGTGTGAGGATTGTAGAGGATTGTTGAGGAGAGCTAGCCTGATACCTGAACTGAGACTTGGCTAGATCATTAACTGTTTATATTATAACTTCAGAGCATCCAGATCTCCATCCCATACTTTGGACAAACCCATAAAGTCATGAAAAGATGCACAGCCATAGGGGCAAAATGCAGCTAAACTATCTAAGTAAGATTTTAGCTAAACTATGCCATGTTTAGAAAAATCTTACCTAATCATCACACAAATGGATCCAACCCATTTTGGTCCGTTTGTATTGAGATATTCCATCTAGAATAAGAGGAAAAGATGGAACCCAGAAATTCTGTACTGAATAATGTTTATTTGCTAACTTTAATAAGTAAAATTATATAATTAGATTTTAAATAAAAACAATGTTCTACTCAGAAATCAAAAATGCCCTCCAAAAAGTATTGAGTGAAAGAGAAAATAACAACTGTAATTACAGACTAATCCGAAAATAATGAAAATGCAAACACTGCAGTCAAACATGGACTATGATACAACTCTACTATGTAGATAAATAAATGTTTAACTTTAAATACTTCCATAAAGTTAAAAAGTAACTACTTAATTGAAGAACATAGAAAAATAACCACAATCCTAAAACAGTAGGAAGAAGGAAATAAAAGGAAAGGCAGAAAAGGTTGATTTAGAGAAGGAAAAACAAAAGATAAACATTAAGTTGCTCAACAAATCCAAGAGTTGTTTCTTAGGAAAACATAATTAGTATATTAAGCATTAATGTATGAATCTGGTGAATTAATTTAGAAAATTGAGTTGGAGAAGGAAAAATACATGTGAAATTTTTAAATTATAAATTGATTCTTTTTTTTCAATTCCATGTTGACATATTTGAAAATCTAGGTGGAATAAATACATTTCTAAGAAAATAGATATTATCAAAATATAATAAAGAAAAATTAAAAAATGTTACCAGAATTATGGAGCAAGATAGGAAACTATTCTTGTCCCATAATTAGAAAACTATTCTTTCCTCCTCGCTACATCACTCTGTTCAAGAAAAGTTTGTAATGGATGGCTATTTTGCAAGTGATTTAAACCTATATAAATCTAAACTTCACTCCAGGTAATTTTCTAATTAAAATAGTTATAATGGAAAGGAAAACATATTTGCAAACAAGCTGAGGGGGTTAAAGCTGTTTTTCTAATACTACATTTTTTTTTTTTTGACTTTGGTCAAATCCCCACTTTTGTGAGCCTCACCTTCTTTCTCAATAACACAAGCAGAGGGAGCATGTTTATACACGTGTGCCTGTATGCATTTGTGTGTATATCGGAATAAGTGTTATCGCATGTCTGTGAACTCTATCAAACACTGAAACATTGAATTTTAGAAATGAAAAGCTCTAAAATGCTTTAAGACAATCCCACAATGTATTATCAGTCTCTTCCATAATCTACCGCAAACTTTTTGTACTATCTTTGAGGTCATAACTAACTTAATTTCTAATCTCTTATAACTCAGTGTCATCTACCTCACATCAACAACCTTCTATCCTTTGGGAAAACTTTTAGGTTTAACGACTTGTATTAGTCTGTTTTCATGCTGGTGATGAAGACATACCCGAGACTGGGAAGAAAAAGAGAAAAAGAGGTTTTTGTTTGTTTGTTTGGAGACAGAATCTCACTTTGTTGCCCAGGCTGGAGTGCACTGGCACGATCTTGGCTCACTACAACCTCAGCTGTGCAAGTTCAAGCAATTCTCCTGCCGCAGCCTCCCGAGTAGCTAAGATTACAGGTGCCCACCACCATGCCTGTCTAATTTTTGTATTTTTAGAAAAGACAGGGTTTTGCCATGTTGGCCAGACTGGTCTTGAACTCCTGACCTCAGGTGATCTGCCCACCTCAGCCTCCCAATGTGCTGGGTTACAGGAGTGAGAGACCCTGGCCAGTCAGAAAAAGAGGTTTAATTGGGACTTACAGTTCCAATGACTGTGAAGGCCTCAGAATCATGGTGGGAGGTGAAAGGCGCTTCTTACATGGCAGTAGCAAGAAAAAATGAAGAAGCAAAAGCAGAAACACCTGATAAACCCATCAATCTTGTGAGACTTATTCACTATTGAGAGAATAGCACAAGAAAGAGTGGCCCCCATGATTCAATTACTTCCCGCTAGGTCCCTCCCAGAACATGTGGGAATTCTGGGAGATACAATTCAAGTTGAGATTTGGGTGTGGACACAGCCAAACCGTATCACAACTATAACTCAGAATAATAACAGGTGAGTCTTGTTTCAAATACAAACCTGAGAATCCAGAATACATAAATTCAATGTTCTGCTTGGATTCCAAAGCACCTGTAAACAATAGTGTATGGAATGTTCAACTGTAACACCCAGAGGAAGGGACTGAGTGGTTAGTTGAGAAAATGTGCCATAGACTAACTTGCCATAATGTCAATGAATCAGCATCCAGACACAATAAAAGTATTATTATAGACCTAAAACAACGCTATTCCACCTTGCCTTTTCTTCCAAGTTAACATTTTGACAAAAATTGAAAAATAATGGTAGTACTCATTGCTGCCAAGTGTGTGGGGAAACAGGCACCAGATAACTTGCCAATAGACACATATTCAGCGCAACTGTTGTAGAGGGTAATTGTGTATATGATTTTGCTTGAATCTTTGCAAGGTTTTCTTATTATTTCCTAGCAGTGAATTTGAGGTCAATGGGTTTTATCCCAGTATTTGATACAATAATAGCACACTGGAAAGAACCTAATGCCTAATAATAGGAAAACTGCTAGATATTTTATGGCATATCCATTAAATATTGTCACATATTAAAATAATATAGATTTATACTGACTGATATGAAAATGATTAGTACACATTGATAAGAGAATAAAGGATACAGTTCAAATATACTGTCATTAAACTTGCTATTTGTGTCCATATATACAGAAAAATAGAAGTATACATACCTAAATATTAACAGTTTTTATCTTAAGGTGCTAAGATTACAGTGGATTTTATATGACTTCAATTTTTTAATATTGAAATTTTAAAAAGTAAATATTATTCTGATAATCAGCACATTAGCAAATATGTTATTTTGATAACAAAAATGAGTATCCATGAATAAGTTTAAAAAATTATGTCGCATATACAGAAACTCTATTCATACTGAAATTATAGTCCTAGTTCCAAATTTCTTGGGAGAGTTTTATTAATAGCCACAGACCATTATCCTTTCTCTGACGTCTTAAAAGTATCCATCATTTGTCACTCAGCATATGGTGCCTTAAGTTCTTACTGACCATTTTTCTGGGTAGAGGTCTCTCTGCACAGGTCAGAACTATATGTCATTATTTATATGTATGTATTTACATGTCCCTATATGTATTTGAATCCCTGGCCTCTAAATGGCAGCTGATGTAGTGTCACAATCAAGCATTTTCATTTTTTTCCCTCATGTTATTGGGTAACAGTTCCACAGGTCATGATCTGCGGGCATATGCCAGTAACCCTGTCCTAACTTCTCAACTGGCATATGTCTTAAATATGGTTTAGGAGTTTTTGACCATTGAGCTGTACTGTTTCCTAAGCACACAATTATATAGAATATAGAGGTCAAACTTGAAGCTGATGTAATTGCCTATCAATACTGATAGTTTCCAGGAGCTCTCCAGTGGATCCTCTTTTATTCTAATGAGCATTTATGTCCCTTCTCTGGGCTGGAATGAAATACTTCTGTCCCTTCTCTGGGCTGGTGTGGATGACTGAAGCTTCTCTGCTTGGGTGAATGTGACCCCTGCAAGGCCCAAGCTGGATGCATCTTCAGTGAGATTTGTTATCCATTCTGTCCATTCTTCCCCAAGGGCCCAATAGCCTTTACACACAGCATGCCCTGAGCAACAGAGGAAGCCTGCCACAGAATGGCACTCTGAGGCAATGAAAACTACCCTAGGTGAGCAGGCTGCACAGCTCTGCTTTTCCCAGTCAGCCTTTGAGCAGTTAATTTGTGACTTCAAGAACGACTCCAATCTACATCTATAGAAGCCATTAAAGTCAGCCCTAGGCATTCTTCAGCCCCCACCACTCAATTTCTGTTTCTTTAGCCATCTTTAAACTGTCCATTTACTCCATTTTTTATCTTCATAGTTCTCGTATCCTCCCTGTCTTCTCTGCTTCTTCAGATGCTTTGGAAGAAATGTTTGTCTGTCTTCCAAGGTCAGCTCATTCTTGAGATGCACACCTCAGCTAACCACACAACAGCCAATAGGCAGGCAGTTCCTTGCTCTCCCCACCTTCCTCCTTCACTGGGTGCAGTATCCTAGGCTCCTTAATGTTTGGGAGAGAGGTTCTGACACAGGCTTTTGAAAATCCACACAACACATGGTCTTTGAGGACTGCATTCAATTTTATACTGGCTGCTTGGCTGCCTTGCTTGCCCTCAATCTATTGCTCTCATGCTGAGGACCCTTGCTGATTTCACTGGGGTGAGAAGAATGCATTTCCTTTTGTCACAAGTCACCATCTTTTCCTTGCAAAGTAGCTACAGGTATAGAGTGGAAGGAGAATACAAAGGACATTAAGAGAGAAGGAGAGAGAAAATATACTCAGAAATAGAAATTGAGAGATAGAAATGCAAACTCACACCCAGATGGTTATAGAGAGAGGGATTCTTTGCCCCTAGACCATGCATCAGTCCAGCTCTGAAATTCATATTCTCATTTCTCTACTTCACCTCTGCAAAACAGCATATGGGCAGATAGTAACTAGTAAAGACTAGTTACTATGCATTACTGTCTAAGTGGGGGGCGGTGGTGTGTGCTTATCTACCCACTTGACAGCTTAAAATCCCTTTATCCCACTTCCCTCCCAAGAGTTTTGTGCATTCTGAGAATGATTAATTTTCAAAATTATTTTTGGCTCCAACCTGGTTTCTCCATCTCTCTTACAAATCGCCTTCAGTGGACCTCCACTGGTCCATGAAATTCATTCTCCTTTCCTTAATATCTATGCACATATGCACACACACACACACACACACACCTCTCTCTCTCTCTATATATATATATACACACACACACACACACACTGAGCAAATGATACCTATCCCCCTAGTATGATTGCATGTATTGCTATGCATGCAGTTGCTGATGTAGGGAGAATGGTTAAGTCTCCAGAGCTTGTCACATTGGGGAGGAATCCATGTTGTATATCACGGCAAGAAAAATGAGTTTAAAAGCCGTCTAGCAATTTTCACTCACTCCTACCTACATAATGGAACTTTTTAAATAGCCATACCTCTCTGTTTTAGAAAGGTGAAATAACTTCTCTAAATATATAATGCAAAGCAATTCCATTCTCTGCGGCCTCTACCTCTATATTAGTATCTGATTTTGCTCTCCTTGGCACATGCAACAAGTTTTAAATATAGTTGAGGTAGAAGATAACTGGGCTCTGGATACAAGAAGCCTGATTTCCTACTGATGTGAAATTCAGGGCAATCTACTTAACAATTATCTGCCTCCGTCTACTTACTACACACACACACACACACACACACACACACACATATATATACACACATACACATATATGTATTTATATATATAGAGAGAGAGAGTTCCACATTTTATATAGCTAATGACAGTATGCGATTATGGGGTTGCATGAGGCTTAAACGAGAGGAAAAGGTGCTCATAGGCACCTGGCACAGTTAATCCTCTTAAATGTTTGCCTCAGACAGGAGGTCATGCAAGAGGTCTCATCCAATCAGCCACTGAAGAAATGTATAGTATACAGATAGATTATTACCACAGATATCAGTTAATATAACCGTCTCTCATCGAAGGCAAAAACTGCTCTAGTAATTTGTCAGTTGTTTTTCAATAGCACAGTTTTCCTCCACTGATCAAATTATTATCTACTGAAGAATGATACACATACAATGATGAGTGACCAGAGCAGTACTGCCCAGCCACGGTCATTTAGAGTGCTACCAGCAGGATTCTACCTGATCCTGGACCATGGCATGTGCTACTGTTCACTTTTTTTTTTTATTTAAATCAACAATCTTTCTGAGCTTTATCCTAAGATAATAACCACGACATCATAGGTCTCATGAGCTGTTAATCATTGCTTAATGTGCATAAGATAAGTAGCAATAACACATTTTACATCTGTCTATGCACATTTCAACTGTGGTAACTTCCTGGATTTGGAAGCAGACTCCTAAGACTTGAATTACTGTCCCATCTAGGTCTTATATATTTTTGATGCCTGTTCTTGGATAAATCATTTAGACTGTCTAAGCTCCAGGTGTTTCATTTGATCCAGTTCACAGATCTTTTGTAAAGATTAAGGAAGAAAATACATCTCAAAGTATTTTATAAACTATAAGGTACTGGGCAAGGACATGGTGTTAATTTTCAGTAAATGTCCAAGAACTCTTTCTTGTGGCTGATGACACCAGATTAGCTTTCAACAACAGAAAAGCTGACTTTTCAAAGGGAAGTGAACGTCCTTCATTCATAAGCCCCCTGGTTGATGCGTATCACTCAGGATTTATAGCAGAGTGTAACACCACCCGGTTACACACTGGGATTCCCTTCTGTAGTAGCAGTGGGGTCACCGCTGGTACAGATACCACCACCCTTGTGTCCACTGAGGAGGACAAAACCTGTAAATGTCTGTTTCTTCTCCTCTTGAATTTTGTTTCTTTCAGTCATGTATCCTCAGCCCAATCCTATTTATAGATTAGCTGCATGCATCAGTACCAGAGAGCCAGGATCATCAACTCAGTTTTGGGCAGTGTAGTCCCCATAGACGATGCCACTGACCCCACTAAATACTGTCAGCACCTGCAGTCACAGCATTGGCACTTGGCATTTCTCAGCTGGTCCAAGAACTCCTGTGGCTTTCCATAGTACTTACACCAGTTGTTCTCAATCCTGGTTGTACATTAGATTCACATGGAGAGATTTTTTTTCTTAATGCCAATAGCTGGGACCCTTCCCAAACCAATTTATTAATTAGGATCTCTTGGTGGAAGTGGGGGACTCAGGCATCAGTTTATATTAAAAGCGCCTCAGAAGTAAAGGTTTCTTGGACCTGCTGCTTTAGGTTAACTGTGGCCAGACGGTAAGGCTGCTCCTACTGAGCATGGAGAAAAGTAAGAATAAAATCCAATTATTGTGCTTAGTTTGGCCAACTCCCGTAAGTCAGAATAAACGAATAAGAAACAAAAGGAAGCAAAACACAATAGTACCAACCCCTGACAGTCCACCTGTACCTCTTTCTCTTATGATATGATACTTTTACTTCTTACATGGGAAGATCTTGTTAAAGTGTGAATTTCTGATTCTCACTCCCAACATAAAGGTAGCAGAATCTCTGTTGGCCAGAGAATTTGCATTTCAACAGGTACCCCAGAGCATCTAAGCCCACAAAAGTTTTGGACCACTGCTTTCTAAGTGATTGCATCAAGGATCCCTATATAATCCTTCTGGGGTTTTCTGTCCTGGTTGCACAACAAGAAGAAATGTAAAATATAGATTGCTGGTTCTACCCCACACATCCTGGTATGGTACCTGCATTGCTGAATTTTTAAAACTATTCCTATAAAGTTCTGATTAAAAGATTGCGAGCCTGTGTGATATTGGCAATGTCCCTGGACTGTAAAGAAGGAAAAAAAAAAACAAAAAATCAGCAAGGCTTACATTGCTAAAGTGTCTTTTCTTTGACCAGGTGGTATCATTTCCAAAACAAACTCCTCCATGTCAATTCTCTTCAGAGTGAGAAAAAGAAGGTCTCTTTCCTGTCCACTCGCCTTTTACGCACAGAAGGGAACACAAATTTAGAAAGTATTTAAAGCAGTGGGCACTTCGAATGTTCATTATTCAATGCCGGAACCGAAGGCTCCCCAGGCATTATTAAACACATTGACGAACACTGTGACTGGATTTGGAGAGAAGAAAGATGCTGCTGCAACTGCAATACACCGATTTCTCATTTAAATATCTTGTAAATCAAGACCCAGGAACTGACTTCATGGATTTTCATGTGGAGGCGATAGTATTTACATCTCAAAAGCCTACTCGACAGCTTTCTCAGTTATGCTGGCTATTGGGGATTCCTGAATGAGCACAGGATGAAATGCAACTTAATTCTATCTGTTAAGGAAAGAGGGGTTTCATAGCTGGGTGCTGTGTATGGTGAGGTTATCATGGCATGAACAAATGTAAACTCAAGCCAATTACTGCTTTCAATGTCTGGTGTGCTTTTCAGTAGGATTTTAATGTGTGCAAAATGGAGTACTAGTTCTTGTCTCAGTTCATAATGTAACACAGAAGAATCATGTTTTTCTGTAAATGTTGAAGGCAGGTTGAAACCTCCAGAGCAGGCCACTCAAATCCCACTCAGCATGTGGCCACTGGAATGGGACATCTGAGGGACAGAAGCCTAAGAAATGTCCTTGAGTTGCCACATTATTTTAGGAGGCAAAAGGGAAAAATAAGAGCCCACCTGCCACTCACAGAGAAAAGAAAATACAAGTTGAGTCTCTTCTGTGCTTGTAAGTACTCCCCAAACGGAACCAACCAATACACACATCCAGCCAGTGGGAAGATGGCTGTGAAGTTCCCACCTCTCCCAAGTCTGTGATTGACTTCAAAACACTGTCATCAATCAACCTAATAAGCACTTAAAAAGTAAATCAAAGGCTATTAAAACACTTTTGACATTGAGCTTGCTTCCTCAAGCAAACCATAAATGCCTAGAATTTACAACATTTGCTGAAGGGAGGGAGGAGGATGCTGGGTTTTAAAAACAAATTTATTGGCTTGTTTCTTATGCTATTTTTTTTCTCCTTTCTCCCCTTGGGACAGTGATAAACTAAAACTGCTGGATGCTGTTACAGACTGCTAAATTCGTAGTTAAGGTTCATATCATTATCCAAGCTATTCTGGATTTCATGAGGTTGATTTATAACTATGTGCTAGCAAAAAGCCACAAAATGCTGTGTCTTTTAACTAAAGGGGCCTGGGGCTATCTGACCAACATCTATACACAAAGTGCCAGACAGTAAAATAATACTGTATGTCACTCCCCTCACATTCAAAATACTGGACAGAACCAAGTAAGACTGTGAAATAAACAAAGATCAATGGTGGCCATGCTCTGTCATTAATGTGCATGGTGACTTTGGATAAGTCATTTATCCTCTCTGGACCTCAATTTCAATTGAAAAAGGCATGGATTGATCTAGATAACTTTTAAAATCCTATTCCAAGTTACAGTTCTATTATCAAATTATCCAATTAGCTCATTAGCCAGCACAACACTCATCAGCTACCTCAGGTCTTAACATGAATGACTAGTGTGAGACCTTAATTCTCACCTCTCCAAATTATGGCAAGTGGAAGTGGTGACCCCTCAGGCTGGCAAATCTGATTTCTAACCATTCACTTTCTTTCTCCCTTCAACACATACTCAACATTGATCTTGGATTTATACTCCCGTTGGCTCCTTGCTCAGTTTCCAATTAGTGGTGATTTCAGCAGGATGTACCCATTTCAAGCATGTGGAGTAACAGACAGGAGAATGTGACTGGGGCAAGCTAGCATCCACTAACAGAGGAATGAGTGTCAGCTTTTCATTAAGCAGGAGCACAGTGGTTGCTTATCTTCAGCTCAGTTCCAGACCTGCATTTGGTAACTATACTTAGGTGTCTCAAACTGATCTCAAAATCAACGTTTCTAAACCTGAACTTGTGATAATTCTCCCTCAAAATGGGTCCTGTCCTAGAGTTTCCTCTCTCAGTGAATGGTACCACTATCTATCCTGCTAGGCATGCTAGGCACCCAGTCTTCATCTTTGACACCTCTATCCCTTTAACTGGTTCATCTCCAAGCCCTATAATTTACTCCCTGAAAATTTCTTAAATAGAAACAAATCAATGCATTTTTTTTTTTTTTAGAGTCTCTCTCTGTCACTCAGGCTGGAGTACAGTGGTGCGATCTTGGCTCACTGCAACCTCCGCCTCCCTGATTCAAGCAATTCTCCTGCCTCAGCCTCCCAAGTAGCTGGGATTACAGGCGTGTACTACTACACCCAGCTAATTTAAACCAATGCATTTCTACCAATACCACCTTAGCTTATGCAATATCCTTCCCCTCTTTCTATGATATTTTCCTACATAATTTGGCAGCATTTCCTCTCTAGTCTTTCAAATGCATATTTGCCCATTTCTCCCTCTCCTCATCCTACTCCACTGCCATCCTGCCCATCTGCCACCTCCTCCTCCTCCCTACCTGTGTGGTCTCATTTCACACTCTACTCTCCCAGGCCCACTCTACTCTAGTCACACTGAAGTCATTTCCATTCCCCTTTCTTGCCATACTTCTTGGATCCACATGGTGATTTCCCAGAGAACTTGATATGCGTAACATATTTGGGAAATACAGGTGACTCGCACTGGAAAAAAGCCAAAAATTGAGAGTGCATGGCTGTTTTAAGTGAGGAAGAGAGGCTTCATTACAGATGTCTGACTTCCGATAATTTATTGCCCTCTTCCAGTTTGTTGCACTCCCAAGAGTGTTTTGAGACACTTGGAACAAGTGAAAGTCACAAAGTAGGAAGAGTGAGCCATAACCTATTTTGAAGGCACCTGGCTCCAAATCCTCCTCCAGGAGGAGCAATGGAAATTTCTAGGAGGAAGCCAATTGATAAGCCCGTGGAAGGAAAAGATTGCTTACAATGAAAGGTATCCTAAAAACCTTGATGCCTCTAATGAGACTTCTTTCCAACCCTACTTGACCTGGTCAGTTTCTACACACCACTTGCTCATCACTTTGCTGAAAAAATCTCCCCTGTCACTCCTGCCTAGGTAGAGTCTTCCAGTCATAGGCTTTGATAAAGATCTGCCCATCTCAGTACTTAAGCCTGTGAATATTCAATTATTTTATTTTAGTGCACTCCCATTCACTAGAATATAAACATTCTGATAGCTGAAATCATTTCTGATTTTGCTCACTAATACGTTTCTAAGGTCTAGTACATCAAAGGCACTCAAACTATTTAATGGATGAAGTAGAAAGTTGACAGATAGCAATACATTTTTTTCCATTATACTATTGGCCATTCCAGGTCCAATTTTTTGCTTCTAATTGTCTATATATGCGTGCATATACATATATGCATATATGTGTGCATATACATATATGCATATATATGTGTATATATACACACATATATGCATATACATATATATGCATATACATATATACACATATATGTATATGCACACACATACGAGTATATGTAATATACAATTATATATTATGTACATATAATACATGCATATATAATTACGTACATGTGTATACATTAGAGATTATGTATTATATATAGTTATGTGTGTATATATATATGCATATAATTACATAATTATATATATAACTATAATATAATCATACCTAATTATGTAACTATAGCTACATATAATATATAATTATATGTAATTATATATAATTGTGTGCATGTATACACATATAACTATATATAATTGTGTGCATATATATACACACATGTACACACATATACACAATTAGCAATGAGAAACTGGACCTAGAAAAACTATATATATAATAAACTATATAAATATGTATTTTTTTCCCACGAGAAATCTCTGTCACATAAAGTTGCTTATATCAGCTTAAGAAGAGGGTTTACTTTCCAATTTCTCTGTTTTCCTGTCATTTTTCACCCGGCCAGCTGATTCTCAGCTGAAGTACGATGTCCTTGGAGAGGTGTCCCAGACCATCCAATCTAACAAAACTCCTTCTATTCATCTCTCTCAGGGCAGCTCTCATTTTCCATTCCAAACATGATTACCCCAACTACAGTGAATTTTGTTTCTGTTTCTCTTTTTAACATTTGTGTGTCTTGATAAACTCTAAGCTTCTTGAGGACAGGCACTATATCTATTTGCTATAATTGTAATTAATACCCAAACCTTGCAGAGTTCCTGGTACACAGTTGGTGCTCAGTAATACTGTTGACTGAAAAATTACTTCAACCAAATGCCCTAAAGTTTTAGTATCCTCTGCATCCAGCTTCTATATCTCTTGAAGACAGACATGATTTTTTTTGCTTGTTTTGTATCCCCTACAGTACTAATCTCACAGTTAGATTAGGCTGGGGATTCTTAACCCTGGAGGACAGATGATGATGCTTTTTCTTTTTTTTTTCTTTTTTTTTTTTTTTTAAGACAGAGTCTTGCTCTGTGTCACCAGGCTGGAGTGCAGTGGCATGATCTTGGCTCACTGCAACCTCCATCTTCTGGTTCAAGCGATTCTCCTGCCTCAGCCTCCTGAGAAGCTAGTATTACAGGCGTGCACCACCACACCCGGCTAATTTTTGCCTTTTTAGTAGAGACCGGGTTTCACCATGTTGGTTGGCCAGGATGGTCTCAATCTCCTGACCTTATGATCCACCCGCTTCGGCCTCCCTAAGTGCTGGGATTACAGGTGTGAGCCACTGTGCCCGGCCAGCTGATTTGTCTTCCTGCATGGCTGCCCATGTACTACAGCATGTTTAGCAACATCCCTGGCCTCTAGATGCCAGTAACATCTCCCACACCCTGTGTGACAATCAAAAATGTTTCCAGACATCGCCAAATATCCTCTGGGCAAAATCAGCCCCCTGCTGAGAAGCAGTGGATTAAGTGCTTAATTCAATCAATGTTGATTAATAGATTGCAAGGTGCCCTGGCAATCTCTAGGTTCTAAAGAGTCCCTCAGACTCTGAAGGAATTGTTCCACTACAGCCAAGGTATAGAACAAATATCTAAAAATATGTGACAGCTCCTACGAGTGGTGCGCGCTTCAAGTGCCTGAAA
Source organism: Cacajao melanocephalus (assembly GCA_963573385.1). Classification (NCBI taxonomy): domain Eukaryota; kingdom Metazoa; phylum Chordata; class Mammalia; order Primates; family Pitheciidae; genus Cacajao; species Cacajao melanocephalus. The sequence continues at coordinate 42,636 of CAUYLG010035848.1, forward strand.
CTGATGCCAATTTGGCCAGGAGCCTACGCTAACTTCTTCCTTAGTAATTGTTTTCTCAATAGCTGCAGCTCATTTTCAACATCCTTGGAACAGTACATAAATTTTTATCTTATTTACTATTCCCTGAACTCGCCAATTAAGTTTCCATCATTGTAACTTAAAAAAAAATCTCCCAGCCAGGCAAGGTGGCTAATGCCTGTAATCCCAGCACTCTGGGAGGCCGAGGCGGGCGAATCACGAGGTCAAGAGATCGAGACCGTTCTTGCCAACGTGGCAAAACCCCATCTGTACTAAAAGTACAAGAACTAGCTGGGTGTGGTGGCATATGCCTGTAGTCCCAGCTACTCAGGAGGCTGAGGCAAGAGAATCACTTGACCCGGGAGGCGGAGGTTGCAGTGAGCCAAGATCGTGACACCGCACTTCAGCCTGGTGGCAGAGCAAAACTCTGTCTTAAAAAAAAGATTAAAAATCTCCTGTCCAGGACATCCTCCTCAGAGTAAGAACATGCACCTGTTTTACTGCAGTGCCTTCTCCCAGACAGCAGCTGAGAATCCAAGCAAAGATGTTTCTTAATAGCGAATATCCTGGTTGAACTTTGTCATTTGCTTTGTACTCTCACATACAATGTCTCACACAAACAGTATGTGTGTGTACAGGAGAGAGGGGAGAGAAGGAGAGGAGGAGAGAAGAGGGGGAGAAAGAGAGCAAAGAAGAGGGAGAGATGGGGAGGAGGCGAGAGAAGGGAAGGGAGAGTATTCAGTGGTCAAGGTAGTAAAAAACAAGCAATTATCTCCCCACCAGAAGTGTCAATATCTGTGCTCAGATGAACAGAATAGACAAAGCTGAAAAAGTTTCATACTTAATTTTACTGAAAAATGAAATAACTACTGGATAACTACTGGGAGCTTTCTTCTTTCTTTCTGTTTGTTTTTTTCCGGAGACAGAGTCTAGCTCTGTCGCCCAGGCTGGAGTGCAGTGATGCAATCTTGACTTGCTGCAACCTCCGCCTCCCAGGTTCAAGCCATTCTCCTGCCTCAGCCTCCCAAGTAGCTGGGACCACAGGTGTGCACCACCACACCCAGGTAATTTTTTTTTTTTTTTTGTATAGATGGAGTTCGCCACATTGCCCAGCCTGGTCTGGAACTCCTGGTCTCAAGTGATCCACTCACCATGGCCTCCCATAGTGATGGAATTATTGGCATGAACCATCACGCCTGGCCAGCATATTGCACATTTTAATGTCTTCTACAGTACTGACTACTTAAACACTTCTATATAAAGAGGTGATGGTATGATAGCTATGCCCTTGTCACTGAAGAAAGGTAAAATATTTGCTAAACCTCACACAGTATCAGTGTGAAGTACTTCAACCAGGTCTTCTGATTTTAAATCATATGGGGTTTTCACCCTTTTGATTCCAGTGACTCCTAAATGGAAAACATCTAATACTGCTACTGCTTTCCCATCTCCTGTCCTGCAAGTTGTCGTCTTTTTCAGTCTCATACTCTGGAATGCGGTCTGCCTGGGAACAGGATATTTACTAGGATCCCTGTCCAGGAACATGTCAGGATTCCTAAAGAGATACACAATGCTTCATTATCGGACGCCTTGGTTTAAGTGCCGTGGCTGGATTCTGATAGCTGCATGTGTAACCCACAATACCACAGAGGACGAAGTGAAAATAAATGCAAATTCCCTGAGCTACCTGGTTCAGAGGATACCTAATGGTACTACATAGTGAATGTCATGAAGCTACTCAAAAGCAGGATATGTTTTTAGTTCTCACTTCTAGCAAAAAGGAAATACATAAATAAAGTCACGCTTTCTTCTATAGATTGGGAGTAGCAGAATATGACTGGTGTGATCGTGTATGTCCTGGTTTGCTCAGGACAATCCTAATTTATTCCCATCGTTTCAATAATGCCCGCTCTTAAAAGGGTTCTAGATTGATGGAGATAAATGATACAGTCATGCTAAACATGGCTTGAGTTTCACAATGTACCTGATTTGCTTAACGTATTATCAGGTTTCAGGTTTAGTCACTTTTAAAATGGGTATGCTTCCTCCTCATTGATGATGTTAGAAAGCTGTATTATCACTTCCCAAAAAAGCAGCTTTGGACAGCCACCACTGTTACCCACCAGTCATCACTTTATGCCAGAACAATGACTCCAGCAAAGGGAAAAGCAGAGAGTGAGCATGAGCCGCAGGGCACCACTGCGTACGCACTGGGACTCAAGGACAACATCCACATTCAAACCTATGTCTGCAACCACAGTGGTAAGCAAACAAGACTAGGGACTTAAAGCATGGTCTTTCTTTAGGTTTTATTTGTTGGGAGCAATCTCCCTTGCTCCCGCATATAATCTCTGGCAGGCCCCTGGGCTTTCTATTTATTATTTTGTCATAGATAGTCCCAGAGTCACTTTAAATCACACACACTGTCTTAATTCTGTAAATAAAATGTCCGGCTGAAGATAGTAATCAAAATCCTGTATACGACTGTATTAAATCCACCCCTTTCCTTCCCACCTCCTCATCCTCCCACCCACCCCGTCCCGGAATTCCTCCACCCTTTTCAGGCTGACACTTGGACTACGGAAAGGGTGTGTGGTCATATGCTCTTTAAGGAATCTAATGGAGTTTCTTTTTTGTGTGTGTGAGACAGAGTTTCACTCCTGTCACTCAGGCTGGAGTGCAATGGCGCGATCTTGGCTCATGGCAACTTCTGCCTCCCTGGTTCAAACAATTCTCCTGCCTCAGCCTCCTGAGTAGCTGGGATTACAGGCATACGCCACCATGCCTGGCTAATTTTGTAATTTTAGTGGACACAGTGTTTCACCATGTTGGTCAGGCTGGTCTCAAACTCCTGACCTCAGGTAGTTCGTCTACCTTGGCCTCCCAAAGTACTGGGATTACAGGCATGAGCCACTGTGCCCTGCCACTAATGGAGTCTCTTGACTAAACTTGCTGCTTTGCACTAGGAAACCAGGAGAGAAAAGCAGGTAGAAAGTGAGGGCTGTTCTTATGTGGCTGGGTGGTTTCCAGCACTCTCGGCCTGGCAGATGGTGAAAGTGACTCTTTCTCTTGGTGTGCTCTTTAGACTCTCTTGCTGGATCTCTGCCTGTGGTCTTGTGACCTGGATGGATGCATCTCCACTTCAAGCAGTGCGTGGAGACACCCTCCCCAACTGCTTGTCACCTGGCAGCACAACTCCAGTCCTTTTCACCGTGAGGCCTGCTTGTCCCTCCAGGCAAGTCTGATGAACGAGACCTAAGAGGACCCCAGCAACACTCTCCATTGCATGCTCCTGGGAGAACGTGCTCCCATTTTTTTTTACAGCTCCAAGGCATCACAGCAAGAACATCTCTCTCTGGCTCACCATCTTGCAAGTGGTCAGCTCTTGATTCTCCCTCTCAATTTCCCAGGCAGGCATCAGATCTCAATCTACAAACCACTTTGATTATCTCAGTCAAGTGTTATGTTCCAGTTTTTATAGCCCCAAATTTGGAGAGATACAGGTGATGCTCTCTTGAAGCCCATACATTCACGTGGCTCAAAGTGAGGGGAAGACTCCTACCCCTACGTACTAGGGACAGAAAATAGCCCAGAACTCTGATGACTCTTTCTCAAGTTCTCTTCACTCAGCTCCTTACATACAAGACCTACAGAATGCCTCTGCTTCCCTGGTCTTTACTAGGCTCCGCTGATGCGACAGGAACCAAATTCATGAAACAGAGAAAATGGAATTCAGAGCATAATTTTATCTGATATACCAGACTTAGAATATTCTCCGACTCCTCCTCTCCTAATCATTTCAGCATTCTTTATCTGACTCCTGTATTTGATTGAAAAGCACAAATGTTATTAAATAGGTTCCAAGAATCATTTATCTAATAAATCAGTGCAAGGGACACAGGAAATGGGGAGGAGGAAGAAAGTCTATCTCACACACGCCTTAGAACCAAGACATTCATTGCATTAGTACCCCTGTAGAAACAATAAGGACTCAGTAGAAACTGTAACTTAAACTATAAACCCTCTGTGGGTACTAATGCTAAGGGTCTGGTGCCCCAAAAGGCAAAAACAGGTAAGCAAGCCGACACCTATCCTCCACCCATTACAAATTCAAACTGAACAATGCTTATTTCTTTTCTATGTTGCCTGAGTTTCCAGAAAAGCTCTCTCTAGGGTCTGACCGCATATAATTCACACACCTTATTCCCATAAGGGAAATCTAAGAAATTGCTTTCCAGTCTGCTGCATCTTATATGGAGTTGAGAAATCCCCTCTGATCTGCTGAACTTTTGAAGTCCCAGAAGTAGAAAAACATTAAGAAATATAAGAAAGGTCAAAAATCTGAAAATGCCACTTGTAAATGGACAGTCTTATTGAGTAGACAGGTCTCCTCAGGTGGTGAACAGAGCTTACATTAGAGCTTAGGAAGGAATGAAAGGGATGAGTTTCCTTCAGCACTTTAATTTTGAGCAAAGGACAAAGTTATGAATTCACAGGCGGGTTCCAGGTGACATGTGCTAAACATACAACTACCATGGAGCACCAACATAGAACGTCAACAAAGGAAGAAATTACAGGGCTGCCTTGCTAGGGATGTGGGAGATAAGACCAGTTTACTTCTCAACATGAAGACTACAGCAGACTCTGTCAGCTGGCTAGATCTTCTGTCATCCCCTCAAGGGTTTCCAACAATAAACAAACAACACAAATAGACAAAGAAAAAAACGCCTGTGGATAATAAAGTCAAAACTTTGATACCATCAAAAAATGAAACTATTCAAAGACTTTTTTTTTTATTAGGCTTTTCTTAAGGGTATCTTTAGGTACATAGCAAATTTAAGTGAAAGTACAGAGAGTTCCCACATAACTCCTATGCCCCTTCACTTGAACACACACAACCTCCCCTACTGTCACATCTACCCCAAAGTGGTACTTTCATTGCAACTGATGAACCAACACTGACATATTATTATCACACATCCACAGTTTACATTAGGATTCATCCTTGATTTATACATTCTACAAGTCTGGACTAATGTATAATAACAATGCGTCCACCATTTTAGTATCACATAGAGTAGTTTCACTAACCTGGAAGTTCTCTGTGTTCAACATATTCATCCCTCCCTTCCTGCAATCCATGACAACCATGGACTTTCTTACTGTTTCCAAAGTTTTGTCTTTTCCTGAATGTCATATATTTGGAGTCATAGATAATACAGCCCTTTCAGATTGGTTTTTTTGCTAGTGATATGCATTTAATTTTCCTTTATGTTTTTTTGTGGCTTACTAGCTCATTTGAATAATATTCCATTGTATGGATGTACCAAAGTTTGTTTATCCATTTGTTCACTAAAGGACATCTTAGTTGCTTTCAAGTTTTGAATGAATGTTGTATGAATATGTAAGTTTTCATCAATTCAGTTGGGTAAAGGCATCTTGATTGCTAGATCTTACGGTAAGATTATGTTTAGTTTTTCCAAGAAACTGCAAAACTGTTTTCCAAAGTGACTGTTACCACTCTGCCTTTCCACTAGTAATAAGAATGAGAGTTGCCGTTATGCCACATCCTCATACAGCATTTGGTGGTGTCAGTGTTTTGGATTTTAGCCATCCTGATAAGTGTTAGCGGCATATCATTGTTTTAATTTGAAATTCTCTTACATGTGTGTTGAACATCTTTCCCCATGATTATTTGTCATCTGCATATCTTCTTTGGCCAGTTATCTGTTCAGATCCTCTCCCCTTTTTTTGTTTGCATTTTTTTTGTGTTTGATTTTTCAAAGAAAGCTTTTCTTTATTATTGAGTTTTAATAATGCTTGTATAGTGTGGATAAAAGTTCTCTTTCAGATATGTCTTTTACAAATATTTTCTCCCAGTCTGTGGACTGTCTTCTCATTCTCCTAATAAATGATTTTTAAATAATAATCTACTTTTTAATTAAAAACAATTTGCTTTAGTGACAAATGCATGATGATGATGATAGTGTCTGAGGAATTGCTCGATGATTGAAAGGAACCTTTTATTAGATAAATGCCCAATATGGTTAAAAAAAAGAACAAAGCAAAATTAAAACTTTGACAATTTTTAATATAATAAAAATTCCAGTTATCTATGTATGTATATGCAGGTATGTATGTATGTATGTATGTATCTATCTACTTTGCATTGGCCAGGAGCTACTCCAAAACATATGGAGGCAAAAGAGGAAATTGAAAAGGAAATTTAAGAACAAGAGGATGGGTGGTATAGAAGGGCCTTGTCAAAAATAATTGTCTACCATCCTCTCTGTTTTGACAGATGTTGGTGCTGCTACTAGTGAGCCCTGAGAAACAGCTGGAATCCCAAGTCTTTTTTTCTTTTAATCTTTACATTTAACGCCATAGATTTGTTTTGTTTTTATTTTAAGGCAACCTGATTGCAGTGTGAATTAATGCTTTTTATTTTGACAAGAACGGAGAAGCAAGATGTATTCCTTGTGTAACTTTCTTAAGTATCTCCGGTTTATATATTTTCATTGTTTTCAACAAACTTCAGATATTCTCATCTATACAAAATGACAATTTTTTTCCTCACAAGATATATTTAAAGAAACACATACTTCCTAAACTATGTCTACTTCAAAAATTATTTTTAAAATTGTACTTTTATACAGTATATCCTATATATCTTATATACCTAAAAATCATTTTGTAAAGACTGAATATTTACAAATTAAAATATCAAAGCTCTGGCAGTATTGCTCATTTGGAGAAGAGGAAGACATACAGTTCTGCATAAGTTATTATCCTATTTTTTTTTTTTCGTACATCACTTTTGTACAGGCCTTTTCTCCTATCCTGTCTGTCTCTGCCAGGGGCCAGAGCAGACTCAGATTTTCCTCCATGGCCCACTGTGGGCCAGCACTCTAGCTGCCCTCTCTGCATGATTACCGCTGCACAAGGTATAGCATTCGCTCCATGCTTTTCGATTCCTGGGTAGGACCCATACTTAACTGGCTGTTCCTGCAGCAGAAACTTACCCAAATTACACTGGCTCCCGGCTTAGCATGAAATTAGCTTGAAACCCAGAGGTTAAGGAGCAGCCCCTCCTGATGGCCTCAAGCTTGCTTACTGAAAAGGAACCTCTTCATACCCCAAGACAAAGTCAGACTGGGTCTCTCCAACCCCAGCAGCAATATCTTCCCTCACCGTTCCCTCCACTTAACAATTATTTTTGAGAAGTGAGAATGTTTCAGCTCAAACAACAAGCTTATACTTTTATATCTAGATAACCAGAAATTTTTTCATGCAGCATTTTGCATATAATTGCTTCAAGTCTATTTCTGTGTTTTTATGACGAAACTGTACCTTCCCAGCAAAACAACACAATAGAAAACAAACACCCTGTATATTTGAAGGTAACACTGAAGGCCCTAAGGGAAGATCCATTCCATGGAGAGGTCAGGCCAATGATTTTGGTAAGATTTGGAAAGGAGCTGCAATTACAGTTTTATTGGGTTTATAACATCGGGAAGAACCCACACCAAGACAGTGGATCACTCATCAAGGCTAGTTTACTTTCTGCAGAAAGGGTGCAACTCTCTGGCAATCTTGCCAGGAGAGCACACCTGAACAAAGGAGACAGGGATATTTATAACTTTCATAACCTGACGCAATCACCTTAGTGCTGTGTCCAGTTTCCACTGGCTGGAACAAGCCCTCACATTCTATGCTTAACGCGATTGGCTAAAAAGTTGAAAATTTCTTGAATAGATAAGGGAGAAAGAAAACAAGAAAGAAGACAAGGAAGAAGAGGAAGCTAGCCAAGAGAAGGTCAGGAGGGTTTCCAAATAAGGAATGGCATGCACCAGGGTTTGAAGCTTGTCCAGTTCTGTTCAGACATGCCGGCACGAGTCAAGGTAGCTGATTTAAGATGTAGCTGATTTAGAGAATATATGTACATGGGTATATGTTTCTGCTAACAGCAGATAATGGCCATAGAACAAGAGATTGTAAATCCTTATAATGTAGTCTAAGATATAAACTTTGAAGAAGAACTTTCTCATCTCTCACATGGGCTCTCTAAAATAGTGATGTTCCTGGACAACGGTATATAAACAATCTATGAAAAATAATGTTTTATATACTTTACCAGAAATTTGATATTTAAACAATTCCAAAATAAGACACTTTGAAACAAAAAAGAGACTTAAAAAGATAATAATTTCCTAGATGGTAAATCATGAGACTCATACTAGATATTATCCATCAATGTACAACACAGGAGTAGACCAAGGTACAGCAGGTGCATTCCATCCCAGCTAAAGCACAGAGTTATCTGTATCCTTAGAGTTATGTTTATCATAGTATTCTTTGTGGTACTGAAAGAATAGAAATAACCTAAATGATAAGCAGGGGATTAATATTTTTAAGATAAAAATAAAGTAAATCCATATGAACCTTTATGCAGCCATTAAGAACATGTGCTTTTTAAATAATTGTGTGCCTTGAATAAAAAGACTAGAGTAAAAAAGAACTGAGTTTTATTAGTAGCTTGTTTACTAACCAGCTATATAATACTGAACTCACAACTTTATCTTCCTGAGCCTCAACTGTCCCATCTGAAAAGTGGGGACTTAAAAAAGTAACTACCTGAATGGGCTGTTGTGAGAATTAAATGAGATGATACCATTGAAGTGCTTAGCCAATGATAAAGTTACCTTTTATTGAGCATTTACTATTATTAGGTTGAGACATGTAAAACTGCCATTTTTTTTTTAAGATGGAGTCTCTCTGTCACCAGGCTGGAGTGCAGTGGTGCAATCTCAGCTCACTGCAACCTTCGACTCCCTGGTTCAAGTGATTCTCCTGCCTCTGCCTCCAGAGTAGTTGAGATTACAGGCATGCACCACCATGCCCAGATAATTTTTTGTATTTTTAGTAGAGATGGGATTTCACCATGTTGGCCCGGATGGTCTTGATCTCCCAACCTTGTGATCCACCCACCTCGGCCTGCCAAAGTGCTGGGATTACAGGCACGAGCCACCGCGCCCGGGCAAAATTGCCATTTTTATAGTTCAAATATAGTCAACATTTGAAAATCTCATATGTTTAAAACTAATATATTAAGAAAGAAGACAGTATACAAACTAAAGTCTCATCTATGGGAATAGACACAGATATAGCAGGTGTAACTCTGAAGTAAAATAACTAACAGATTTTAGCAGCATTAATGTATTTTAATCTATTTGAGTAGGATTGAGATGATACTAGATCAAGGGCCTCAAACCATAGCCATTCTTCCTCCAAAATTTCTAAGGTATACACACACGCGCGCGCACACACACACACACACACACACACAGAGAGGGAGAGGAGAGAGAAAGAGAGAGACAGACAAATGCCTATGTTGGCTGTAGTATCAATTTATCCATCCAGTTACTAGAGTGGAAAATAAATAGAAAAAGATACAATAATACATAATACAATACTACATGGCTCAAAGTTGTCGCCAGAGTTTTTTGGAGGTAGGTAGTTGGATGAGAGTGACAGGACAGAAAAAAGAGTGATGATCCTGTCACAGCCAGGCCCTGAACCTCTAACATAATAGCACACAGAATGAAAGCCACATGTGAGCAAGCAACCTCACATCTCACACAGACTATGAGCAGAGGTGTCCCACTCTACTGGGAAGGGAGAAAGAGGAGTAGGAAAAAGGAAGGGCTAAAGGCTGTCTCAAAAGGGGGATGGGAATTAACAGCTTCTGACCACCTACCTCCAGGATCTATTTTTTTGTCTATTTTTTTGCCTTTTAGCAAACAAACTTTCAATTTTTCTTCAGTGAAAATAGATATACCTATACATATAGATTCACTAAATTATAAAATTAAAATTATATACATATATTATTTTATAGGAGAAAAAGAACAAGTCTTTTTAAAATTGCAGTTACACGCAATTAAAGCATACTGACTCTGAGACATATTAAATCATCCATAAGAAATGCATAGGCTCTCCTAGGTATGAAAGCAACGGCTCCTTCTGTGTCACTTTGTCTCCATGAATATGCTTCAGTAGTTAAGAACTGCTTCATGTTCAAGGGTAGCTTAGCCTTAGAGGAGAGACTTAGAAGGGGATTATACTTTTAGATCAGAAGAGAATGAATTTTTTCCCCAGAACAAATGATTTCCAAAACCCTTAGAAATTATGCATTATGCATCCTTTTTCCATCTTCTTTCCACTCTACATTTTATGTGGATATCCCTGTGGCAGTTAATAGAAAACACAAATCACTAAAGGAAAGAAAGAAAGAAAGAAAAAGACCTGGGGTATCAGAATTAAAAAGAGATGTGAATTGGCCCATTGCAGAAAATGGAGATCTACAGAGATGTGGCTTATGTTTACTTTCCCGCCCTCCTACCATGGTCTTTTATAAAAAGAAAAGCTCTGTCTCTTTTCTTTTTCTCTCTCTAAAGATGAAGCCACACTGAGACAGATTAGAGTGCTAATCAGCTTTTGGAAAAGAGATCAACCAAAAAAGCCTATATTGCAGACTTTCTGGTTCATTTTCCCTCATTGTTTTAGTAGCCTGAGTGTATGGGAAATCAAACTTTGTCAACTTAAGCTGCTGTTCCTGGCTGAATTTTGGAGTAGTCAGTAAGGTTCCTATAATAAACAAATGGCCACACACAATTGTGAGGGCACAGGCACGCGCACACGCGCGCGTGCACACACACACACACACACACACACACACACACACACATACATTAATCAGAGCGCTCAGTTGCTGAGATGCCAGCAAGAAAGATGAAAATAAATGGAGTATGGTCATTAAAATTCCTAAACTAATAATTTTGAGTATGGTGTAAAATGAATGATTGCTAACAGAGAAGGCATGGGAGGACCTTTTTCGATTAAGAAAATTAATTAATTAAGGGGTTAAGACTGATTGGTTAGGAAATCACCAGGAAAGGTCACTCCTAACAGAGTCATTATGCTTAGAGTAAGCAGTCATCAGCTTACCCTGCAAAATAACTGCTGTATATTGAATACAAATTATTTGCAGAACCCTCAGCTATCCTTGTTTCATTTTGCCAATGGGGATACACGGAAGCTGGGATTATATGTTCATTTGTGTATTGATGTATTTGAGTGTCTCATTATCAATTATCTTCACATTAAAGAAAACAGCCAGCTCACAGGCACAGCACCAACATAGGAGGGCTTTATATATCACATGCTTGGATCGGGTATATTTTGTTTCATCTTGCTTTGTTTTGGTTTTTTCTTTAGTAGAATTTGGAAAGATAAGATGGTTCTCAGGAGTGAGGACTCTTTTTTTTTTTTTTTAATAATATGGTTAGTCAGATAAGGCTTCTAGCTGAAATTTCCATCAAGAGTCCAGGGAACTTAGTGTTCTAATGCTTCCCCACTAACTCCTTTTGAAACCGTATCTGCTCAAAGCCTTCTCAGTGAAGACATGGGGAATCTGCCCTTCAAAGACAAGGTAATTTCAGCAGATATCAGGGGAGTTTTGCAATCAGAATTTCCTCAGATACAACTGTGGTGCAACTGGCTACAAAATATATTAATGCAGATATTGTAGTTTCATAGTCCCCACCAAATACCACAAATTACAGCCGTGTGATTCTGGAAAAGCCACATGCTGTGGAGTTGAATCCTGGAAAATATACACTGGTTGTCTAATTTCCTTCCTAGTTTTAAGAAGACTCATACAAGTCCTTGCCCTATCCTTCCCCTCCTAGAAGACTCTCAGGGACCAAAAATATTTGACAGGTATTTGTACTTGAATTCTATTTAGGGAGTCCTGAAATACTTTTTTGGATCTTAATTAATTTAATGTTGATAAGCCTATTTAATGTACACTCCAGTAAACTAGTGACATACAAACAAACCTAGTCTTGCCATCAAGGGGTTTACAGTAGCAATGGAGCAGAAAAGTGATGAAATATAGTCAACACAATGGAGCTGAAAAAACAACTGCAAGGGCAGAACCTCAGAAGTCGGAACTCACTGAGAAGAGCATGGAAGTGGGCAGGGAAAATACATGGTAATAAGGACTGGAAACTGTTTCACCATGCTGGCCTCCAGCATAAAGTCCTCTGAAAGCTGGCAATCTCCCCAAGTGCACAAATACAGATGTTTGCTCGTTTGTAACTCCTGAACCGGAGAGCCACTAGCTTAGAGGCATCATCATGGGAAAGCCCCCTGCAGTTTTCAGGGATGGTGCCTTATGAATAATGGAAACTTTCAAGAATGATTTTGGTTTAAGAACAGGAATAAGTCCTTCTTTTGGGGTTGTGTATGTCAGCACTCTGCCACGGTAAATTATCTGCAGACCGCGTAGTCTATCAAAATGAGCACGCTGCTGCTCATTTTTCCTGCCTGCCATGCTGTTTATTAACTACCATCCATTATTTTAAAAACATTTCTAGAATCAAAGGTAAGACCAAAAAGAGAAACAAAAGGGTGATAGGAGATAAATGCACTGCAAATACTGGTCATTATGTCCCAGCAAGATAGGAAAAATGTCTCATAGGGAAAAACAAAAGCCAATTCTTTCGTAACAGCTGTAATATTCACAGGCTTGAATGCTTTCAGGAGACTTAGGAAAGCACAAGGTTTGGAGACATTGAGAGTTATACTCTGGGGATGTTCTTATGGGGAAAGGTTGCGTCAAGCAGATCAGTAGTCAACCCCCATTTACAGAGCATTGATGTTATGTTACTTTTTATCTCCTTCCATATACACTGGTAAAACTATACTATAGTATTAATATAGTCTACAAGTATTATTTTTGAGAATTACATGGTATTCTTTGATATATTTGATGATATCCGGAAGATTTTTAAAAACAGAGTAGAAAGCACTATCTTCAGTAAAAAGTAACTTCACATTTGGCTGCCGGTAGCTCCCCTGATACTATTCATTTGGTATCTAATCCCCCTTTCCTGAAGCAACTCATAGCACTGCTGTCACCCTCTGTTATTATTGGAATCTTGAGTTGTTATTTAATTTTGTCACTGGTGACAAAGCAAAGGTATCTGTTGCTGCCTTACAGTTATAGTGATCTTTCTCCCTAGTTCCACATGTGTGTATGCCTGTCTCTAGCACAACTCACTTGCTTCTTGGACAAAATGGCACCTCAGCAAGACTCAGGAAATTGAAAAATGTTAACTATCCAAGAAAAACAAAACAACGTAATTCCAAGAAATCTAGACAAAGTTTTGCTCTAAGGATGCCCTTGACAAACATGCAAAATGAGCTTGTCTGCTCTGCCTTCCATAGAATTAGAAGTACCTTCAAGGTGAGCACTCCCCTCACAGCAATGGTAAATTTTAGCTGGTTTGTGCCAACATAGTTGCGAGCTAAATGCTTAAGTGGGATTAGACTCCAATTCAAACCACTTTCCAGGCACTGCCTCCTCATTTTATAATGCTATAGAATGATTACCAATAGCGGTTATTCTGAAACCAATCTGAGACCTGGGCCTCTGCAATTTAAAGCGTATCAGTGATCTTTGTCAACATCAGTTTTCCCCATCCTAATTTACGTTTCTTTCACACCACAAAGAGATCTAAGTTTATGATTTACATGGACAGCACGATCGTGTTCAGGTCTAAATGCAAAAGAGATTACATGTGGATGATGAATTTGCATCCTTGTAAATGCAGAATATTTTAGCCATGACAAATGGCAAGATGGGAGAACATGTACACTGAAACTAGGAAGCCGAGAAAGTCTCAGCAACATTCATGAGCAGCTCAGTCCAGCAAACCCCAGAAAACTAATGGGCCAAAGTTCACAGATTCCGTGGTTTTTTTTTTTTTTTTTTTTTTTTTTTCCCAGATTAAAATCACCGAGGTAGCTTTTAAACTACCTGTGTTCTGAGTTAAGCCCTAGAGATTCTGATTCAATTAGTCTTGGGTGGGGCTACACATACACTATTTTAAAATGTTCCCCAGAAAATTTTAATGTTCACAGGCTAAACAGCCACTGAGTATAAAATGTATTTAGCATATTTCCAGGCTTATGATCAATAGAACGGTAGCTAAAATAAAATCAATGATTTATTAATTCATTGATTATTAAAAAGTAGTGAAGAGTACTCACTATGTGGTAACTCTGGTGCTACAAAACCAAGAAGTTGCAAACTAAACACTTACTCTCAAGGAGTCCAATAGTGAACTGCAATGATACCTGAACAGACAGTTGTATCTGCGATGACCCCCACCCCCAGCTATGGCAGAGGACAGCACAAAAGCAAGTTTTACCTGCTCCAACTCCCAAGTGAGGATAGCTAACATCCATAGAGCACTCCACAACTTGTAGAACACAGGGAGCATCATTAACTTTACCAAATATGAATAGCAACTTCAACTATGAAAAACATTTTCAGCTGGGCGTGGTAATGCATGCTTGTAATCCTAGCACTTGGGGAGGCCAAGGCGATGGATCACCTGAGGTCAGGAGTTCAAGAACAGCCTGGCCAACCTGGCAAAATGCTGTCTACTAAAAATACAAAAATTAGCTGAGCCTGGTGGTACACACCTGTAATCCCAGCTACTCGGGAGGCTAAGGCAGGAGACTCACTTGAACCCAGGAGGCAGAGGTTGCAGTGAGCTCAGATCACACCACTGCACTCCAACCTGGACAACAGAGCGAGACCTCATCTCAAAAAAGTTTCAAAAGTCAAAATATAATAGACATTGGCACAGATGTGGTGAAAAGGAAACGTTTATATACTGCTGATGGGAATGTAAATTAGTACAATCTCTTTGGAAAACAGTATGGAGTTTTTTTAAATATCTAAAAGTAGATATACCATTCAATCCAGGAACCCACTACTGGGTATCTGCCCAGAGGAAAAGAAGTCATTATAAGAAAAAGACACTTGCACTTGTATGTTTATTGCAGTCCAATAAACAATTGCAAAGATACGAAACCAACCTAAATACCCATTAACCATTGAGTGGATACAGGAAATGTGGCATATATATATATATATATATACCACAGAATACTACTCAGCCATAAAATATAATAAAATAATGTATTTTTCAGCAACTTGGACGGTGCTGGAAACCATTATTCTAAGTGAAGTAACTTGGGAATGGAAAACAAATTACTGTATGCTCTCACTTAATAAATAGCAGCTAAGATATGGGTACATGAAGGCATACAGAGTGACATAATGGACACTGGAAACTCAGAAAAGGAATGGTGGAAGGGGAATTGAGGGATAAAAAACTACATATTGGGTACAATGTACACTACTAAGGGGATGGGTGCACTAAAATCTCAGCCTTCATCACTATACAATTTATCAATGTAATCAAAACTACCTGTATCCCAAAAGCTGTTGAAATTAAAAAACATTTACAAATTAAAATAAAGTAATTTTTGAAATACCCACTTACAAATGAGGAAACTGAGGCTCAGATGCATTTAGGTATTTGATAGTTAGCTCTCTTCCCAGTTAGCTTTTACAATCTCAAGACCCGACTTTCAGTTATGCTTTTACCTCTTAGAATGTGCCTGGCAAGTCCTTCAAATATTTTATTTATTCTTCAGTGTAACCTAATTGAGGAAATTATTATTATCCCTACTATAGAATATGGAAATAGAGGTCCAGGGAGATAAGGTAACTTGGTGTACATAATATTCTAATAGTTACCATTTTAAGTCCTCAATTTAGCAGTCAGGAAATACCTGGCTTCCTACCTGCAAAACAATAGTGGGTTTCTCTGTCTGGGTCTACCTTTAGTCAACAAATAATGAGATACAATGGATACTTTTTTTATTATTATTGTATTTGGCTCTGCAGTACATGTGCACATCCTACATCCTGCAGGATTGTTGCATAGGTACATACATGCCATGGTGGTTTGCTGTCTCCATCCCCACGCTCCCCCGCCAACCCCCATCGCCTACATCAGGCAATTTCTCCCAGTGCTATCCCTCCCCTTCCTCCCCACCCACCTTTGCTGTCCCTCCCCTCCCCACCCCTCCACCCCCGCACCTCGCCCTGTGAGTGTTGTTCCTTTCCCTATGTCCTAGTGTTTTCATTGTTCATCACCCGCCTATGAGTGAAAACATGTGGTGTTTGGTTTTCTGTTCTTGTATCAGTTTGCTGAGAATCATGGCGTCTGGATACATTTAAAAAAAATTCCTAGAAGAAATGGGGTAGCAGTGTTTTATCATTAGCATTCCCAAATATGTAAGGACACCTGCTGGAAACAAGGCAAATATCTGGGGCAACAGTTATTAGTAATATAGAATGTTAGAGCTAGGTTGAAAAGCAGTCTGTCTAGTATAAGGTCTTTTAGGCTAACTGGCTGCACCATAGGCCATACCCTAAGTCAAGCCATAGCAACCCCCTTGACCTGAACCTACACTTCTGGATGGCCTCCCAGAATCAGAAAATCTGAAATAACTGGAAGACCACAAAAAGAGGAAGAATGATCAATCTCCGAGGTGCCTAATTAACTTAAGACATTCTCTATTGTTCCTGATTCCCGAATCAACTGATAAGGCAACTGGACTTTGTAAGGGACCTTGGTCAACCTCATGACTCCAGACCCTACAACCACCTCCCAGCTTACAAAAACCCGCCCTAAACTGTAACTTCTACAACTTTCCACTGCCTACCCCAAACCTCTAAAACCAACTCCTATCCCACTGCCCCCCACTGACTCTCTTTTCAAGCTCAGCCCTCACACACCTGGGTGAATAAACAGCCATGCTGCTCACACAAAACCTGTTTGGGGGTTTCTTCATTCAGAGCACACATTTTAACATCTAGTAAAAATTTTTCTTAAAAATGAGAAGACCATGATTCTATGAAATAAAACAATTTGCTCAAGATCACACAATTGGTGGCAGTGCTAAGTTTAGAACACAGGACATGCTCACACCTACTCTCAATATGCATAGAACATAGTAGTTACTTTTCACAGGATTCATCAAAGTGATAATGCCACTTTTTACTGTTTTGATTGTCTTCGCAAAACTTTGAGGAAAATTCAAGTAGGTGAAGCTATTTCAATTTGCATTTAGAATTTCTAACATTTCTAGAAAGTACTTTGAAACTTAAGAATTAAATTTAAGAACTGGTAGCCTGTAAACTCAAATTACCCCTATTATCATCTGATAGAGCATATCTGAATGTTAACTATTCTTTACTGCCTCGAAAATCTGCAGAAGTGATCTTTGCAGTATGGTGCAGGAAGCTATCTATTCTTAAATACTGACTAATTGCTGAAAATCTCACTTTCCCTTTTCTTTAATTTTTGACTTGGCCTCAAGCCATCAGTTGTGCTTAGCAGCCCTTCACCAATCTTTTTCCTTCCTGTTTCCATTTACATCCTGACCAGTATCTCATGGGCACTCAGTTGCAAATCTTCTAAGGCAAACAACAAGATGGTTGCTAACTATTCCATGGAATTATGTTCCCAGAAACAGCACAAAAATGAGATAAAATGCAGTGAAGAGGCACTCAAGTCCAAGACAGGAACACAGATTTGGTTAGACAATCTCAGAGCAGGCATTTTTTTTTTTTTTTTTTTGAGGCAGAGTCTCACTCTGTCACCCAGGCTGGAGTGCAATGGTGCCATTTCAGCTCACTGCAACCTCCACTTCCTAGGTTCAAGCAATTCTCTGCCTCAGCCTCCCGAGTAGCTGGGATTACAGGTACCCACAGTCACGCCTGGCTAATTTTTTGTAGTTTCAGTAGAGATGGGGTTTCACCATCTTGGCCAGGCTGGTCTTGAACTCCTGACATTGTGATTCACCTGCCTCGGCCTTCCAAAGGGCTGGGATTATAGGTGGAAGCCACTGTGACCAAACAACTTTCTCTTAACCCTAGTGCATCTTTCAGTGGATCAACACCAATACCTTCTGGCATCAAGAAGAGAAGAATATATAGAACATGACACTAATGGAGGGAACTTACATTTAATGAGATTCTACTACTCATCTGGAGCTTCAAATATCTTCTTCCTTACAATAAGTCTACATGAGATACGTATGTGAGGGAATAGGTTTTTGTGAATTCCAGGAAGCTGGAAGCAGAGCTACTGTTCAGGAATTTCCTGAACTCTGATTTCCTCCACAGATAAGATATGGCCTAGATGATGAAAAGTTTGGCATAAACCCCTGAGAAAAGTTCTATCTTCATTCCCTTAAGAGGAAACATCAATTGCAAAGGCTGTTCTTGAATGTAATGCAAGATTCAACTCTAAAGGCATCATGAAAAAGCAACATAGTTGACTTCTCAGATATAGTTAAAAACTATTCTTCAAGGACAAAATTACTAGCAATTCTTCATGACCACTCTACTTCTGAAAAATTCGTGCTCTGGTTAAATACTTAAACTTAGTCTAATCTTAAATTACCCTGTATGTTTCCACTCTAGGCTAAAACTCCAATGTAAAATACTGAAGTACTAACAGCCTCATTTACCAGATGATATGGTTTGGCTGTGTCCTCACCCAAATCTCATCTTGAATGGTAGCTCCCATAATTCCTGTATGTCGTGGGAGGGGCTCACTGGGAGGTAACTTAATCATGGGGGTAGGTTTTTCCCATGCTGTTCTCGTTATAGGGAGCAAGTCTCATGAGATGCGATTTTTTTTTTTTTTTTTTTTTTTGAGACAGAGTCTTGCTCTGTCACCCAGGCTGGAATGCAGCAGCGCGATCTCAGCTCACTGCAACCTCCGCCTCCTGGATTCAGGTGATTCTCCTGCTTCAGCTTCCCAAGTAGCTGGGATTACAGGTGCCCACCACCATGCCCAGCTATTTTCTTTCTTTCTTTCTTTCTTTCTTTCTTTCTTTTTTTGTATTTTTAGTAGAGACAAGTTTTCATCATGTTGGTAGGATGGTTTTTAACTCCTGACCTCAAGTGATCTGCCTGCATTGGCCTCCCAAAGTGCTAGAATTACAGGCATGAGCCATCAGCCCTGGCCAATCTGATGGTTTTATAAACGGCAGTTCCCTTGTACAGGCTCTCGTTTGCTGACATGTAAGATAAGCCTTTGCTCCTCCTTTCCCTTCTGCCATGATTGTGAAGCCTCCTCAGCCATGTGGAACTGTGAGTCCATTAAATCTCTTTTTCTTTATAAATTACCCAGTCATGGGTATTTCTTCATGGCAGTAGGAAAATGGTCTAGGCTGGGTGTGGTGGCTAACACCTGTAATCCCAGCACTTTGGGAGGCCAAGGTGGGCAGATAACCTGAGGTCAGGAGTTCATGACCAGCCTGGCCAACATGGTGAAACCCTGTCTCTACTAAAAATACAAAAATTAGCCAGGCATGGTGGCAGGCTCCTGTAATCCTAGCTACTCAGGAAGCTGAGAAAAGAGAATTGCTTGACCCCGGGAGGCAGAAGTTGTAGTGAGCTGAGATTGCACCACTGCACTCCAGCCCGAGTGACAGAGTGAGACTCCACCTTAAAAAACAAAAAGAAAATGGTCTAATACACCAGATAAGAAAAATTAGGTCCAGAGAGGGCAACATTAACCAAAGCTTGGATAGATTAAGTATCCATCTCAACACTATCTTCTCTACAAAATAAATAATTCATAAGAAAAGAAGTGGATGGAGAAACTAAGGGCTGGCAAGGAGTGTCGAATCAATGAAGAAAGCAGGTGGCTGGGCATGGTGTCTCACACCTGTAATCTCAGCACTTTGGAAGGCCAAGGCAGGTGGATCATGTGGTCAGGAGTTCAAGACCAGCCTGGCCAACATGGTGAAACCTCATCTCTACTAAAAATACAAAACAATTAGCTGGGCATGGATGCCTGTTATCCCAGCTACTCAGTAAACTGAGGCAGAGAATTGCTTGAACCCGGGAAGCAGAGGTTGCAGTGAGCTGAGATTGTGCCACTGCACTGCGTCCTGGGTGACACAGTGAGAGAAGGAAAGAAAGGAAGAAAGAGAGAGAGAGAGAAAAAGAAAGGAAGGAAAGAAGGGAGGAAGGGAGGAAGGGAAGGAAAGAAAAGAGAAAAGAGAAGAGAAGCGAAAAGAGAGAGAAGAGAAAGAAGAGAGCAGTTCCAGGAAGTAGTGAGAAGAGGAACCAAAATTCAGAATCTCAATCTGCTCTAGTGTACCAGGCCTATTTCAGGAGCTTAGCACATCAAATTGATGCTTGTCATTATAAACTAGCTTGGTACCTGCACCTTGATCTTTGCCCTACTACAATGAGTCTAATAAGAGAAATGGCCTGAAGATATTTTCAGTCTTACTATATCCGGCAGAGTTTTATGTCTGGAGAGACAGGGAACATGGATGAATTATTCCCAAGAGCAGAAGTGGCAAATTGATGGACCTCAGGCCACCATGCTAGCTAGTAAAACTAAGCTAATCAGGACCACCATGGATGCAGCCATTGCAGATGTTCCCAGCGTCCTGCAGTCCAGACAGTAGCTGATCTCACTATTCCTTCCTCCTTCCTGCATGTTTTCTGACGACAGGAGGAACAATTGTATCATGTGCTTAGATGGGCCAAAGAATAAGCAGGCAGTGATCATTTTGAGTAACAGTCTTTCGGTACTGCAGTTTCTGTAAAACTACACAAATAAACAAACAAAGTGGTTATTATAATTAGAGTCCATAAATTCCTGTTTCATATCAGCATCACAGCATCAACCTCTGATCTCTGGGGAGCTGCCAAAATGGGAACTCAGAGGCCAGACCTCTATTAACAAAGCAGCACTTGGTGTCAGCAAAACTCTGACTGCCAAGGTTACTGTCCGCTGGGACCTCCTGCTGCCTAGCAAAAGTATAGCCTCCATGTGGTAACATTAATTTGTTAAGTTTTGAAGAGACAGATTGTTGGGACTGTTTTTTGTAACCTTAAAGAAAAAACGTCCCATGTAACGGAGCAGGAAGAGAATAGTGTAAATTCTGACTCTTTTTTGAGGTCAGAGGTGATAGATTCCTAACTGGAAGAAGGGCAATACCAAATTTAAGAAAAATGATCTAGGAAACGGACAGATAACGGCAGAATAAGAAAGGAAACTGATATCACAATAAATACCAATCAAGTTCCAAAGATTGCCAGACAACAGTTTCCTTGCCCCACCAAAGAGAATGTATTCATCCACCTGCAGGCATGGCTAATCCAAGTCTTCAATTATTTAAAGGGTGTATGTTTGGAATACTGCATTGAGTATAAATTTCCTCATTAATTTGGTTTAGGGTTGGGAGTTGGGGAAGACAAACTCGTGAAGTCATCTTATTTCTTTAAAACTCAAATAGTTAAAGCGAGGTTCACGCTGGCCTGACTCAGTGTTCTCATTTGAAAGGGGCGATGATACAGGACATTCAAAGATAAATTCCTTGCAAAAGTCTTTTTAAAGTTGTGGTCCCCAGAAGTGATGACGGAAATAAATATACATTTTTTGAAAGAAAACACAGTCCTGCGCCACCTTTCAGGAATTGATTGCATCTCCTGCTTCTGCAAGCTAAGAAGTCATAATCCTCTGCAATCACAAATTGTTTGAAGCCAATAAACCAAAGGTGATGACCTTGCTAATACATCCCAGCAGGAGAAAGAAAGAAAGCTGTGCTGAGGAATAACTCTTCAGCACGCCATTTCCCTTTGGAGAGAGGAGAAGAGCTGAAAGTGCCCCAGCCTGATTTATGGATGAGCAGTACTGTATTTTGGAAACTTACTTGAAATAAGAAGAAGGTTTTCCTAAAGTTCTCCAGTAATGTTGCTTTCATCTTCCTTTTCCTACGATATTCGGAGCAATACCTCCCAAGCCCGAGATACTAGCGTCAGTGCTGCACATAGCTCTGGTGGTCTATGCTCAAAGTTGAGCCAGGTCCATAGTGGGGTCCTGTATCCTGCTTCCTAAAGTGAACTCTCAGGAGACAGCACAACGTGCAGTCCTCGGGACTTGGAATTCAATGGGCCAGACATTACATTTGAACAAATGTACCTCAGCTTTATCATCAGATTAGCTTCCAGCACTCATGGAGGCATCATTAGAGACATTCAGTATAACAGTGTCAAGCTACATGATGAAATTAAATTAATATTTGTCACGTTTCTCAAGTGCAATGGCAATAGATTAGAGCAAAACATGACATTTCGGTAAACTATCTTCTGCTAACCATCGATTACTTGTACTATCTAATATGGGACACACTTTATATGAATTAAATCCACAGATGACCCAGATAATATATTTGTTATAATTCTCCTTTCCTCATTACATTTAACTTGGTGCTCCTTGTCACTGAACATACTACAATGCACTAAGGTCTGTACTTGGTGTTGGGTATACAAAAGTGAGTAAGACAGTATGTATCCTTCAGAATGTTCCTCACAAAAGTAAGAGATGTATAGAAAGTGCTTACAATTTAAACCAATACATTCAAAAGGAAAAATATGTACAACAGAAAGAGTTAGCACATGATCAGTAATTTATTCTCTGTGTGGGTCAGGCCAGGTGGCTCATGCCTGTAATCCCAGCAGTTTGGGAGGCCAGGGCAGGTGGCTCACTTGAGGTCAGTAGTTCAAGACCAGCCTGGCCAACATGGTGAAATCTCATCTCTACTAAAAATACACAAATTAGCTGGGCATGGTGGCACACATCTGTAATCCCGGCTGCTCAGGAGACTGAGGCAGGAGAATCGCTTGAACCCGGAAGGCAGAGGTTGCAGTGAGTTGAAATCATGCCATTGCACTACAGCCTGGGGGACAAGAGCAAAACTCTAACTCTAAATAAATAAATAATTCTCTGTGTGGATAGAGGTGGCTAGGAAAGGATCCCACAAAAGATGGTCCTTGTGGAAATCAAAGCCTGGGCTCTGGAGCTAGACTGGCTTCAGATCTCTTCTCTACTGTTTAGTATCCGTATAACCCTGTTTGAGTTACTTCCCTATGCCTCAGTTTCCACATCTATAAAAAGAGTATAATGACAGTACCAATCTCATAAAATTATTTTGAGAAGTTGTTTAGTTAATACATATAAAGCACTTGATGGCATGCCTGGCATATAGTAAATTTTCAGTATAAATGGCTACCAATATTACTTTTTAGAGAAATTGAATAGAATGGGAAAGGCATTTCCAGCAAAGACAGAAATATGAGATCTGAGATTTGTGTCTGTTAGTTTTATATTATTAATATATGTTTAGTAGGTGATACACACTCAATATCAGTGTCACCATAAGCCTATTAGATAAGTGTACTTTTTCTGATGAGGAAATGAAGTAGAGAGACTTAAAAAAAAATCAAGACACAGTCTCAGAGCTAGTAAATGGACAAAGCCTGGATTCCTGCCCAGACAGTCTAAGGCCAGAGCCCCAGTGCTGACCCGTGGCATGGATGGCCTTCCAAGAGCACATGTTGTCTCGGCAGAACCTATAAGTAGGTTCTGTGTGTGGCTAGAACAAACAATACCCTTCCTTTACTGAGAATTTTAGTAAGTGAAGTGAACAATGCCAAGAAATGTGGCTCCTCATAAGAGAAGGATTGGAGAAGCCAAAGTAAGGTCAACTGAGACTCCAGAGACCTAAACTCTAAAAAATGTATTTTTAAATAGGAAAAGAAATTTTGGAATGGTTTTTAGAGTAAGTAGTAGGGAAAAAAAAAGTGACTAGTAAGAAAATCAGTATTACTTCAACCTAACATCTGAGCAACCCATTCTGTGTTGGCAACGGTATCACAGGGACTGCCAGTTGTGGCTAATCTCTAAGTCTTAGTTCTAGGAAGAGAGAGCTGCCTGGAGAAAAATCTCCCATAACCAGGGTACAGAAGGCTGCTTAGTGTTCCCCAAAGGTGTGGAGGTGGGCTGTCACTCACAAATAACTCAGGAATGTGGGGGGAATTGACAAGTAGATCTAGTTGTTCCATATACACGCAGAAAAATAGCAGCTCCTGCTCCTAGAGAGCTGAGTGGATTTCTTAAGAGTAGCTTTTATAAAAGGATTTTCTGATTAACTCCACTGGCCCTGACCAGTTCCCATTCAAGGAGTTCCCCGGGGACAAGATATGTTCCACATTTTATAATACAAAAATTCACACTCCTTTGGGTATTATTTTTAAGTGTTCTTTAGGTTCTTAAATATGAATGGATCGGGGGTCCTACTGTTTCACTGTTTGTCCCCCTCCCACCCCTGGCTTCCCTTTCCTTCTTTCTCTATTTAGTCTAGGCCTCTTATCTACCACTCAAGCCCCTCATCTCCTCAACATCCTGTCTTTCCTCCTGGAATCATAACCAAATGCCTTCTTGCATCTTGTACAAGGCTACCCCAGGGTGTAGCCTCATCTGGATCTCAGCATTACCCCCAAGTGAAGTACACACTAGTCCCTGAGTGGCCCCTCTCCTGTCTCCTTAGTGGCTCTTCCAAAATGTCAAGTCCTATCTGATGTCCATCTCCCATTCAAGATACACCCAAATGGCAGGAAACTCCTCAACCCACATCACTCAGGAAAGCTGAAGTGTGGGAGTCCCTACCCGGGCCTCATTGCCTGGTAAAAGGAAAGCTCCACTCTGCCCACCCCTCACCCTCCCTGATGTACTATGGCTAGATAATTCCTCCACCTGGGTTTGGATTCCATAACTTCTCTGCCACTCAGTTCTCTATCAGTTCTATTCTTTACGAATTTTTCTATATTTTCAATCTCTTTTCACTGTTTTCTCCCTGAAAAATGTAAATACGGTCAGGTTTGTGTTCAGTTAAAGAAAGGAAAATGTGGCCAGGCGTGGTGGCACACACCTGTAATCTCAGCACTTTGGGAGGCCAAGGTGGGCAGATCACAAGTTTAGGAGATCGAGACTATCCTGGCTAACAAAGTGAAACCCTGTCTCTACTAAAAATCAAAAAAATTAGCCAGAGCATAGTAGTGGGCACCTGTAGTCCCAGCCTCTTAGAAGGCTGAGGCAGGATAA
The DNA here is from genome assembly GCA_963573385.1 of Cacajao melanocephalus. Taxonomy (NCBI): domain Eukaryota; kingdom Metazoa; phylum Chordata; class Mammalia; order Primates; family Pitheciidae; genus Cacajao; species Cacajao melanocephalus. The sequence goes on from CAUYLG010035848.1 coordinate 67,565, forward strand.
TTGCTTGAACCCAGGAAGTGGAGATTGCAGTGAGCTGAGATCGTGCCACTATACTCAGCCTGGGCAACAGACCAAGACTCCATCTAAAAAAAAAGAAAGAAAGAAAGCAGAGAAAAGGAAATGTTCTTTTAGTCTGTCACCTCTACCTCCTTTCTGCAAAATCGTGTCTCTTCATTTCTCTTCAAGCTCCTTCTTGAAAGAGTTGTCTCCATATCCTGTCCCCATTCCCTGACTGCTCACTCACTAGTCAGAGGTGCTCAGGGGGCATCACCAGGGCAGACAGATGCACGTTCTCAGCTTCTTGTAACTCAACACTCCCTCCAGCACTTCTGCTGAGCCAATGTCTTCTGCATTGACAAATTTGGTGGCTACTTCACACATATTTTTCTTACTTGACTATCTGTGCTATTGAATGTTCTTCTCACTTGTTCCTCTGCCTGCCTAATTTTCTTCCAACTTTCAAGCAGCAACTCTTCCAGCTCCTCCTCAGACTTCTGTCTGTCTAGGAACTGGGGATCTCCTTAGCTCTTCTTTCATTTTCTTCTGCACGCTCTCCCTCAGCTCCTAGGAACACAGCTTCTACTGCTCGAGCTCATGCCTTCCAAATATCTGTCTTCACATCAATCCTTCTGCCTGGACTCCAGCGCCATATATACTTTAATGATCTGAAAATTTCCATTTGAATTGTCTAATTCTACCTCAACTTCAATATGTTAGAAAATAAATTAATAGCCTCTTCCCCTCATCCCCATGTCCCATCCCAAAATTGTCTTCCTCCATCTTCTCCTAGAAAATAATCTCACCACCCTCTGGAATGTCCAAGACAAAAGTGGGAAAGTCACTGCAGATATGTCTCTCCCTTTAACCTTCTCACTCACCCAACAAGTGGCCCTGTTCATCTTTCCCTTACAAATTCTATTGAAATCACCCCCTCCCTCTACATGGCACACTCCATTTTTCTACTCTCTAAAAAGGTTGGCCCATTTTTCATCTTTCACTTTTTACTTCATTGACTACTGTGTTCATGGTCCCCAGTTTTGTTCTTTGCCATACCACCAAGATAATGTTTTATGTGTGAAATTCATATCTCATCAACCCTTTTACTTGCCCCAGACCTTTCAAAGATGCATTACTTCCTCTGGGACAAATGTTAGGATACTCAGCACAGAACTGACCCATTCCATGCAGACCGTATTGTGATTTAGCACAATTTCTTCAATATGCCATGCTGCCAGGTCCTAGAGGTGACTGAAATACAGAAGGTATTCACTAAATAATCAGCCTCACTTACTAAGTCTAATTCCTACTCCTTCTTTGAAATTAAGTTCAGGTCTCTTCTCCTCCAGGAAGTTCTTCCTTCCCCATCCAGAGAATCTATGGTACTTCTACTCTGGCACTTGACATACTGATGCAATCTCTCATTTATTTATCTGTCTCCCCATCAGACTGCAAATTACTTAAGGACAACAATCCAATCTTATTTATATCTGGATTTATACCACTTAGCATGGGTCCATGTATGTATGTATTTATAAATTCAATTAATTTGCCAAATCTCACTTGGATATCTTTGTGACAAGCAATTTCCTGGACACAGAAAATAAGACAGGCAAGGTTTCTGCCCTCAAGGAATTTATATTTTAATGGTGGCATCAGACACAAGTAATAAATAAAATCATTCTAGATCATGACACATGTAGTGAATGGAAGAAACAAAGAGCTATGGTAGAAAGAAGCAAAAGCCTAATTTTTTTTTGAGACAGTCTTGCACTGTCTCCCAGGCTGTAGTGCAGTGGCGTGATCTTGGCTCACTGCAACCTCCACCTCCCAGGTTCAAGCAATTCTCCTGCCTCAGCCTCCCCAGTAGCTGGGACTACAGGCATGCGCCACCATGCCCAGCTAATTTTTTTGTATTTTTAGTATAGATGAGGTTTCACTCAATCTCCTGACCTTGTGATCTGCCCACCTCGGCCTCTCAAAGTGCTGGGATTACAGGCGTGAGCCACAGCACCGGGCCCTAATTTTTTTTTTTTTTTAAGACGGAGTCTTGCTCTGTTGCCCAGGCTGAAGTGCAGTAACACAATTTTGGTTCACTGCAACCTTTGCTTCCTGGGCTCCAGTGATTCTCCTGCCTCAGCCTCCCAAGTAGTAATCACAAGCCACCATGCCCAGCTACTTTTTTTGTATTTTTAGTAGAGATAGGGTTTCACCATGTTAGCCAGGCTGGTCTCAAACCTTTGGCCTCAAGTGATCCACCCACCTCAGGCTGCCAAAGTGTTGGGATTGCAGGCGTGAGCCACTGTGTCTAGCCAAGTCTACTTTTAATAGTATAAATACAAATGGCTTCTTAAAAAGAAGTTGATATTTGGACTATAACCTGAAAAATGAGGAGGATCTAATCATGCTAAAAGAATAAAGAGACTTTATGTTTCCAGAAGCTATGAAAGTATGTTCTAAGGATCTTCTGGCTTGCTTTGTGGCCAGTAAAGGACACTATACTCAAATAGGACTTAATTTCCACTGTTTGATTACTTATTAATAAACTTCAATTTTGACATAAAAGGACAAACCAAAACATCAAATACTTAGGAAAGCCTTCTGAGGAACTATGAGGATGTGGAAGGTAACTGAATGGTGGTGATATGTAACTCAAGGGACTTCACAGATGTAGAATCTTACTATTGGTGTCCCTATTAATGTACCAAAATGAGAATTAATATTCCAAATACTTCCTGCATCTATAACCAGGTTTTATATGAGAATGTCAGTTGCTTTGCTTTCTCTTTTTTTTTTTTTTTTTTTCTTTTGAGACATAGTCTTTCTCTGTCGCCAGGTGCCAAGCGGGAGTGCAATGGCGTGATCTTGGCTCACTGCAACCTCCACCTCCCAGGTTCAAGCAATTCTCCTGCCTCAGCCTCCTGAGTAGCTGGGACTACAGGTGCGCACCACCATGCTCAGCTAACTTTTGTATTTTAGTAGAGATGGAGTTTCACCAACTTGGCCATAATGATCTCGATCTCTTGACCTCGTCATCCGTCTGCCTCAGCCTCCTAAAGTGCTGGGATTACAGGCGTGAGCCACCTCACCCAGCCACTTTGCTTTCTCTAGTAAAATTTTTTGCTCTTGCTTTCTGAGCTCATGTTGGCAAAGTGTTTGCTTTACTGTGTATTTCATCTATTACTTGCTAAAAGGGGAAGTGGTGACTCAGCAGGGTGCCAATCACTGAGGCAAGCGAGGAGTGCTGGGGTACAAGCTGAGGCCAGACTCTTACAGAGAGTCTCACAGATCTCAGGAAGGTCTATAGCATCTTTGGGATGAATACGTGCAGATCCTTGTAGAACCAGTTTTCACGTGTGGGTTATAACATTTTGTTAAAAATCAAGGGGGCTGAATAGAAATGTCTAGGGCTCAACAGAAATAACAGATTCCCCAACCTGAATCTCTGGATTTTTCACACTTGGCACTGGTTATGCTCTTCTTCTTTGACTGCAATGTGATGGAATTTCACTAGGTTATGTACCACATTATTTAAAACTGTATCACCTACACATAAGGCATTAAGTTAAAAATTTAGGATAGAAACAAGATATAGGCCAGACTTTTAGTGACATTCAACCATTTCTTAAATACTGCTTCATAGCAAAAAGCACTTAATGATACTTAATATGACCAGTTCTATTTTGGGTGTGAACCAAATGAACATAAGACATGGTCATAGTCTGTGGATTTCCAGGTTAGTATGTGATACAGTTTGGCTGTGTCCCCACCGAAATCTCATCTTGCATTGTAGCTCCTATAATTACCACATATGGAGGGCAGGACTTGGTGGGAGGTAATTGAATCATGGGGTGGGTCTTACCCCATAGTGTTCTCATGTTAGTATATAAGTCTCACAAGATCTTACAGTTTTACAAATGGGAGTTCCCCTGTGCAAACTCTCTTGCCTGTTGCCATGTAAGATGTGGCTTTGCTCTTTCTTCATTTTACACCATGATTGTGAGGACTTCCCAGCACTGTGGAACTGTGAGTCAATTAAACCTCTTTCCTTTATAAATTACCCAGTCTTGGGTATGTCTTTATTAGGAGCATGAGAACAAACTAATACAGTATGGAAACATCACAATAATTCATGCTTAAGTTTTACCCTGCATTTACTACACTTCTGTCACTATCCACTAAAAGTCTGCCCTTTACTAGATTTTGGGTTTTTGTAGGGTAGAACAATTATTTACTTATATGTTTATTCCCACTGACTACCTAGTACACGGCTTGGCATGGCATACAAGAGATGTTTGTTGAATTAAACAAATACACATCTGATCACCATTATAAGTCAAAGATACACAATTCACTAAAATATTAATGAGAAAGAAGCCATTATCTTTGTCTGAGGAGGGAGAAAGATCCACAGTGCCACAGACCAGCACACATATGAAGAGATGCTATCACTTATGGTCAGGGAAATACCCACTAAAATACATTGAGACCAATACATCATTTTCACCCAAAATACTGACTTAAAGGTTATGTATTGAAAATTCCAGTCCTGATGAAAGCCTGGGGAAATCTGCAAACTATTATTGCTTGCAGGTGTATGATTTGTAGCAACCTTCTTGGAAAGTAATCTCGGGTATCTATTTACAATATAAATGCATACATTTTTGATACAATGATATCATGTTATATCTATTGTACTTCATAAAGGTAAAACTACCAAAGGGAAAGGATATGTTTACAGATATGTTTATTGGAGCACTGTGTGTAATAACAACTCTTGAGGAAATAAACTAAAGAGCTATCAGAAAGGCAATGGGGAAGCATTGCAGCACAGGCATTCAGTCAACAGTCAGGAGCCAGCTCTGTCCACTAGCTGGCTATAAGACCATTGAGAATGTTCCTAAATTTTTCCAAGTCTTAACTTCTCTCATCTAGAAACTTAGGCTACAAGCTGGGCATGGGGACTCACGCCTGTAATCCCAGCACTTTGGGAGGCTAAGGCGGGTGGATCATCTGAGGTCAGGAGTTCGAGACCAGCCTGCCCAACACAGTGAAACCCCGTCTCTACTAAAAATACAAAAAAATCAGCCAGGCGTGGTGGCAGGCACCTGTAATCCCAGCTATTCAGGAGGCTGAGGTAAGAGAATTGCTGGAATCCAAGAGGCAGAGGTTGCACCGAGAACATGCCATTGCGTGTCCAGCCTGGGTGACAAGAGTGAAACTCCGTCTCATAAAAAAAGAAAAAGAAAAAGAAAGAAAGAAACGAGTTACAAACAGTGCCTATATTATGGGGTTGTTAAAGGGATAAAAGCACTGAAAACACTTCTTGGTATGTAGGAAGCAATACATAAGTTAATTAGGCATGCAGTTGTTTAATCAAATATACTGTACAATATATATACTCTGGGATCCTTACAAGCCTGGTCCATTTTTTTTCAAGGCATTCATCTGGACAGACACCCAAGAGTCAATGTTAAGTGAAATAAATCAGATTATCATAGTCCAGTGTACAGTATACTTCTGTTTTCTTAAACAAATGAAAAAGTAGTCCTAAGGTATGTATGTATCTCTGTTGGCATTTAGTTGAGTCATAAAGATATGAAGGAAAAAAAAACCCTGTAACTCAATGTCACAGATAACAGAAAAACTGGATCTAGGTAGCATGTAAGAAACTATTATCAGTTTTTTAAAAATTTATCTGTATTTTTTTCTGGCTCATTGTAATGAGCATACATTACTTATGTGATTTTTTTTTTTTAATAACAAGATTTAGTAAAATAAATGTCAGCAAGGTGCAGTGGCTCATCCCTGCAATCCCAGTGTTTCAGGAGGCAGAGTTAAGGGTACTGCTTGAAGTCAAGGGTCCCAGACCAGTCTGGGAAACAAAGTGAGACCCTGTCTCTACAAAAAATTTTGAAATTAATCTGGCACAGTGGCATGTACCTGTAGTACTAGCTACTTGGGAGGCTGAGGCTGGAGGATTGCTTGTGGCTACAATGAGCTACAATTGTTCCACTGCCTGAGTGACAGAGCAAGACCCTGTCTCTTAAAAAAAAAATTAATTGTGTAAGTTCAGGAATTACAAGTAGGTCCAAGTGACACAAATATGGAATGGGAGTTACAAAACACAAAAGAATCTAGAATCCAAAGAGCCACAATCCAGAACACCTACCGATCCTGACTGGGAGCTTGACTAGCTTCCTTGGACCTTGGAGAGGTACTAAACATTTGTACACACAGGTGTGAATAGCATCATTCAATCTGTGTGACATGAAGAATTCTCTTGCCTGGAAGTTATCACACTCTGACTTTAATATTCTTGTTTTTTTAGGGTGTGCGTATAGCCTTGTGTTTACAGCTCAGTGTAAACTAGATTTGGTAGCAAAACATCCTTCAGAGCAGGGTCTAATAATCTGACCCATACTACCTGCTGCTGTTCCCCTGGATGTGGCATGGCAAGAGAAAGGAGGCTTCAGCTGTTGGGTCTCACCCTCAGGGCTGGCAGGGGGGGCTCACAGCACGCAGGTGAGTTCCCTTCAGCTTGAACCTAAGGAGTTCTCCAGAGAGCACAGGCTGCCTTCATCCCCACACAGCCTCTGCCTCAAGGCTATTCACAAACACTACTGAGGAGCTCCTCTTGATAATCACTATGTGTAAGGACCAAGAAAATATGTCTCCTGAGAAAATGGGACAGGGCCGGCTACCAATACAGAATCACATCAAAAGCCTAACACATTCTCTCTCCTTAAACCACACGTGACTTTGTGCCCCTCCAAAAGCAGGTTTTGCTGTTTGAGAAGCACATACTGTTGGAGATCTAGTTAGAAGCTTGTGTCTCAGGTGGATGTGAGAATAGGGACATTGTATTTGAGAGGTCAGCCTTGTCAGGCAACCTCTAAGACAGACAGGCACAGCAGGTTGTGTTGCTTTAAGAGGGTAGACTTTCAGTTCCTTCCAGAATTGCCTAGGGCTTTCTCACCAGCTAAGCCTCTCTCTTAACAGAGTGCTGATTGCCCTAGCACAACACGGAAAAAAAAAAAAAAGATGAATATATTTCTTCTCAGAAGTACTGTATCTAGATTTTGACATTTTCTTTATCTCAACCTTTAAACTTATCTTGGGTGAACATGGTAAAACCACCATGCTCTCCAATTCTCAAAGCTTAATCCACTAGAAAGTGAAAACGATTTTAAGGTGCAGTTAATTGTTCTGCATCAAATCATCCCCCTTTCCTCTCAGTTTGACTCCCTGGATGAAGAGCAACACAAAAGGAAACAAAAATCAACAACTTGCTCCAAGATTAAGGTGTAATCAATGACAAGACCAACTGGGAGCAAAAGCTCATTAATTTGGTACAGTGACAACTCACTCTGTCTTCCCTGGTTTGTTGATATCCAGTGAGGCCTAGGACATCACTATAAGGTCAACATCCTCTTGGCCCCTTGCCTACCCTACCACCTCAAGGGCATTTGCCAGTTGCCCCTTTCTGACTCTTCACCTGCTAACACTTGTAAAGAATAAGGGCTCAGTTGAAAAGCATATATATCTATTTGGTTGGACAAGAAGCCATTTCTCTGTTGCCCATTATTTTTCAGGAGTAAGGCAAATGCTACTCAGAATGTTACAGCACATAGAAAACACTACTCACTCTGTATACGGTGTTTGTATGTGTGTGTGTGTATATATATACATATATACACAACACATATATAGATGTTATATCATAATTTACAATATATTTCTATAAAATATTATGTTATTTGTTTGGGTATAGAAAGATTCACCAGAAGGCAAAGCTCTGGAAGATAGTTAGGCGATGAATGCATGGAGTTCGCTAACATGTCTGTAAGTCTGTAGGCTGCTACTTGCTAATTGTGCAACCTTGGGCACACCACAAAAATGAATTCAGAGGAGGTAATAACTCACGTCTAACACTTACCATTATGCCTGACATAGTGAATAATCAATAAAGGTTTTCAGTATTGTCATTATTACCATTATCATCATCACTAAAGCAGCAAGGTGCTGGGTTCAAGAACTCAGAGTTGAGAAAATATACACATGAGCAAAGTAAAGAAGCAACACTTATCTCATATTTTTATTATAACACTTATGGTTGTGTGAGTGTCTATTTACATTATATCTATCTTATTCTGGGATCTGGCATTTCTGGGCTGCTGCTTCAGTAATTTATTCAATACAATTACATAAGGAGGGTTACATGCAAGTGCATTTCTCTTTCACCTTAACTGTCCACAGATCTTTGCCTTCCTCTAAAAAGGAACACCTGGAGGACAGACCCTATCTGCTGTTGATTCATGAACACACCCACCTTCCCCTCCTTGCACTAGATCAATCCAAGGCATAAAGGAGTTAATCTATAACTCACTGTTGAATGAACAAAATACAACATAATAAAACTATCTTTGGATGACCGTGCAGTTTGTTGTGTTCACTGCTGTGTTTAAAAACAGAGTTACTGAGCACTAGCTATATGCTAAGTCCCATACTCAGGGCCACGGGTACCCTGCAGATGTCCAAGACTTGTCTGAAGTCACAGTCCCCAGTTTTTGGCATAAGCAGTTTTTCTGAGCATAAAGTACTGAAACCACCTCAATAGTCCTATAGACACTTCTTTGGATGAACATAGGAACTGATCTTTCCTGTCTTAAAGCTTGAAACTTAACATTTGTTTCATCCGAGTTCATTCCTCAGGAAAGGACCTGGAAACCTCTCAGAAAGTATCAAAGAACTAAAACTCACCAACTCATTGCATTCAGACAATGAGATGCCAGGCCCCTCATTTTGTTTCCTTACCCTTCCATAGTTCCTGTTTTCCAACACATTGTCACATTTCTTCCCTGCCATATTAAACCCATAACTTTAGTGAGTCAGGGAGATGGATTTGACACCAATCTCCCATCTCCTCAGCTCCAGCACCTGGTTAAAGCCTTCTTCTTTGGCAATAATTGTTGTCTTGGTGATTGGCTTTCTGTGCGGTGAATAGCAGGTCTGACACTGGGTCAGACACTAGGTCCCTCGTGTTTTGGTAACAGTATGAGCTGGTGCAGGAGAAAGTCAGTTTGTGCTAGACCATCTAGTTTCCCTCATGCAAGGCTGTGCCAGACAACTCAGAACCATGAGGCTTTCTCTTCCTGACCCCTGTCCTCCAGCCATCCAGGATGGTAAACTCCTAATAAACCCAGTATGTACTTGTTCTTTCTACCTATGGCCTGCACCTTCCCCATTTAGAGCCTATAAAAATCCCGGCCTCAGTGACACATTGGGACTACTCGCTTTCTGGTTGAGACTACCCACCTTCTGGTAGGGACTACCCACTTTGGGTCCCCGCTCCACTGAGAGCTGTTCTGTCACTCAATAATATTTTTCTGCCTTGATCATTCTCCAGTTGTCTGTATATATAACCTCATTCTTCTTGGATGCAGGACAAGCACCTGGGATCCACTGAACATTGAGTGAGAAAGGAGCTGTAACACTATAGCCTTCCTGTCTTCTGCTGGTACCAGGCGGCTGCCCCACACCATAGAAAATGGCAGTGGGGCCAGGCCAGCCTAGGAGCCACAGGCTGGAGCAGAGCAGTGGGACTGAACAAGCTATAACTCATACGAGCCAAAACCTACCCCTACTCCATTTTCTGCTCTGTGGGTGGTGGGAAGGAGAGAAGAGCTGTGACCCTTCTGGGGGTCCAGATCTCAGGACTCCCCAAACCAGGGCTGTGCCATGCTGTAACACTCCCTTTGGGGTTCCCTGGTTGCTAGTGTCTCTGAGTATTTAGAGCACCACCGCTTTCCCCTCGTCCAGACACCAGTGCCCAAGGCGGACGCCCCTGGCTGTATAAGTGGTTCAGCCACAGCCTTGCACAGAGCCAATGCCTGGAGCTGACCACCCCACCATAGCAGCTGGCGTGCCTGGGGCGCCCTTGGGGGGCATGATACATGGACCATTAGCATGAGCTGAGTGCAGCCTGATGGACCAAGAGGGCAGAGCAAGCCCAGAGGGGACAAGCAAAATCCGAGCAGAGGCACTGCCGGCTGCAGAGGTTTCTAGATGGCAAAGAGATGCTGAAAAAAATCCTGTATCATTGCCACCCTCTCTATGTATGAAGCCATACAGTATGAATCTCAAAGATAAGGGTGTACATGACTGTGGGTATGCATACCTGTGCTGCTGGTGAGCTGCAGGACCACCATGGAAGGGAAGTTAGTAAAAGAATGTTGCCCTGGTAATGAGCCTCATTCTGCAGACCTAGAGGCTGTGCTGATCCCTTCTGCAAAGACACTTCCACTCTCACTTTTGCTTCAATAAACTCACAGATCAGTGAGACAGTGGAAACCAAAATGCATACACAACCTATTGTACAGGTTAGCAAAAGAATCTGGCTGACTAAAAGAGGGGGTCTACAAAGAAGGTAAAGCTCTGGCCTGCCTGGAGATAAAGCCCAATGCATCCCTAAAGGAAACAGAAGAAAGAGAGAAAGTAAGTAAGGAGTGCACAATGCCAGAACCTTCCTATCAGGAAAAAGTGGGAGGGAGAGCAGTAGGAGGCATCATGATTAAATAACAGGGTAATTATTAGCTCCATTTATCTACATACCTCCAGAGTGAGCTCTCCGTGATGCTCCCCAGGTTATAGTCATAGAGCTTTGTCAAAATGAGAATCACCTGAAGGCAAAAGAAGAAATCATGGTTAGTCTCAAACAATTACAATCTCTTAGAACTGAAATGGCCCAAGGGAGGGCTTAGGATTCCTTTAATGGGCGCTTAACATAATTGAATGAATTGTTACAGCATTTGCAGCACTTACTAGGGAAGGGTTGGCATGCCTTTCTGCCTTTCACTGAACTGCTTAGGTCTGTCCTCTCCCCACCTTTCTCCCTGTCACCCTGCAGCAAGGGTTAACTGCCCCTCCAGGCGTTTCTTTCCCTAGTGAGTTTACCGCTTTTAGGGAAGTCTGGAAGAGCTGCCAAATACGCACACCACTCAGGTACTCACTGAGCAGATGCTTGGGAGAGAGGATGGTCAATGATTAGTTTCCAGTCCTAGTAGCTGGGCCCATTGAGCAGGTTACTCAATATGCCCACAACTACTGTCTTTTTGGGAGATAGCATTACTCCTAATCATTTCTTTGAAAGCCAGAAATACTAACATTCTTTCAAAAAATTCTTTGAATTCTTTTTGGGAAATAGCATTTCTTTCTCCACCCCACCACACCCGCCCCTACAGGGTTCAATAGATTGCCCTGCCTCAGCCTCCCGAGTAGCTGGGACTACAGGCATGCACCACCACACCCGGCTAATTTTTTTGTATTTTAGTAGAGATGGGGTTTCACCGTGCTGGCCAGGATGGTCTCAACCTCCTGACTTCGTGATCCACCTGCTTCAGCCTCCCAAAGTGCTGGGATTAACAGGCGTGAACCACTGCGCCCAGATAGGAAACAGTATTTCTTTTTGGGAAATAGCATTAACGTTTAATGCTATTAATGCAAAGAATTCTTTGAAAGAATGTCAGTATGCCCATTTATTAAGGGGGATGAAGAGTAATGCTCTCTCCCAGAAAGAATTGCTGTTTGAAGTTAAATTAGGAAATAAATATAAATTACATATCAATTAGCATGGGGTTCTTAAAAGTTAGTTCCTTCCCTTTGCCCTATGTGAGCTTCGTTTTAACTTTCTTCTGACTTCCAATTTCTAGGAAAGCCATTAAACAGAAGCCACATTGGCAGGACTAACCAACAGCATTTTAACAGGAGCAAATCTAGGTTTCATGGGGTCCCGATCATTACCGTGTAATCTGTTTCTTACAGAACCCTCCATAAAATCAAAAATTAGGAACAGGTCTCAGAAAAGCAGCTGTAGAATTGTGGAATGCTAAATTTAAGCTATATTCGCTTCACAGTAAATCCTCCTCTGAAATCAAATGTAGCACTATTTTCAACTTTACCCAGAAGAGCCTAAACTATTTATTTCAACCTTTCGGAATTCAACAAACATTCATTAAACATTTATTAGGACCCCAGGATTTTGCCCGATGCCAGAAGAGAACACAAAGAAATACAGATTCAGTCTACGAGTCCGTGATCCGGTTGGGACAGAAGCACTCATCAAAGAAAAGGGAAGTTGATAAAGAGCTCTACACCCTTTCTCAGTTGTATCAAAACTTCCCATCACAGCTGCTCCAGCAGACAGCTTCTTTTGGCATCTGCAGCAATGAACAGAGTCCACCTGGTTACTTGAAATACAGGAGCCCTGACTGGGCACGGTGGCTCACAACTGTAATCCCAGTACTTTGGGAGGCCGACGCAGGCAGATTGCCTGAGCTCATGAGTTCGAGACCAGCCTGGGGAACATGGTGAAATGCAGTATCTACTAAAAACAAAAAATAAATTAGCCAGGCATGGCAGTGTGCACCTGTAGTCCCAGCTACCGGGGAGACTGAGGCAAGAGAACTGCTTGAATCCAGGAGGCAGAGGTTGCAGTGAGCTTCGATAGCGCCACTGCACTTCAGCCCGGGCAACAGTGAGACTTCGTTCAAAAAAAAAAAAGGAAAAGAAAAAAAGAAATACAGGAGCCCAAGGACACTTGGGAAGATTCCACAGAGCAGTGGGTTCCTAACCATTGATTTCTCCACCTTTTCCTTGCTCTTGTTACGTAAGGGAAAAACATAATAGGTTTGCTCAGTTTTCTGTCAAAGTTCATATTTTCCTCCTGGTACTCATAACCTAGAACATTTGGCCCAGCCCAACTGTTTCCAACTCAGCATAAAAATGTTGACATTGATTTCCTGGATCCTTCTCTGAAGGCCAAGGGATCAGTTCTAGCCACAGGGAGCAGAGCACATTCTAACATCAAATTCCGGGGCTGCAAGCTGCTGAGGAATGCTGAATCCTTCCAAGTTCCACTCTACTAGCACAGCATTTGATTTACTGAAGGCACAAGCATCAGTGAACACATTCTTAACTTGTTTTAATTTCACAGCAAGCAAACTGGAACTCCCTGACCTTAGGTTTGTTCTGAGTTCAAGGAATTAAAAAACTACAGTAACTTACAAACAGGCAGAGATCCCTGAGTACCTGTCCTCTAAGGCCACCCCTCTCCTGAACTACAGCACAGCTTCCTTCCTTCCAGGTCCTGTTCAAAACTTGCTTCTTTAGCAAAAGGTGAGCATGTGTGAGGTGCGCGGCACCCTACGGGCACATCAGATGGCATACCTGTGGTGGGGGCATATGCTCAACAGATCCATGTGCCAATTAAGAGGCTCTCAGTGCTAAATTTCAATCACCGCCCTCCCAGGAACGCTGATCAGTGGCAGCAGGGTGGCTGTTTGTTTGAAGACACAGGATGATGCTGCTGCTGCACGTCAGTACAATTTTGCCGAATAGGCCTATAAATCCCCCACCAAGAAAATAGGGCTGCTCTCCTGACACAATACTGCAGTAAACTAAATAATGAAGTTCAGCTGGTCACAGGCGGTGTCTCCCATTCAGCTGATGAGGGAATTCAAAGGTGGCCCAGAGGAGGAAGCCTTTAACCCAGCATGTAATGGTACGGAGCCACTCGTACACGCACACGCACACGCACACGCACACACAAATTGTCTAAGCGATCCCGGGGCAGGCTGGCAGGGAGGTGGAAGTTGCTCCCTGCCTCTTCTTTCAGGGCTAATAAAACTGAAATGCCAGTGATACACTCAGGCAGTTTATCAATACTGCACCAGAAGAGGCATTCTTTCTGGCATTTGAAAGCACATCTGCTTGACTCAATCTATTTAATCTTTCTGTTTTCAGAAGGAGACCAAGAAAGAAGGGAGAACTGCTAACCTTTAGTTATGTTTTCAATCGATTATTTGAGATTTTTCTTTTTTCCCTGCACTGCCTATGTGCATTCTTTACCACCTTATTCCCGAACAATGATGCATCCTTATGTTAGCTATGTTTTGTTCTTTGTTTTCTTCTCTGTTCTGGGAATACTATTTAACAAATCAGTTTCTGTGAAGGGAGCCAGAGAGAAAATCACTACATTCAAATGAGAAAATGTGAAAAATGCAATTGCCTCCCTATTCTGGCCTTATTCTCTGTTGTTCTTTGTGTATTTTTCAAACTTAAAATGGAGCAAAATGGAGCTGTTTTGTTTGCTTTCATTTCCGTTTTGAGATGAGGGTCTCACTCTATTGCTCAGTCTTGTCTCAACTCCCGGGCTCAAGGGATTCTCCCACTTCAAACTCCCTAGTAGCTGGGAGTAAGGCTCAGGACACCACATCCAGCGTTCAGTGGAACTTTTTAATTAAGTGAAATGTTGTATGTGCATAAATGATATACAAATAATTTATTTTTATTCATTCAGCATAAAACTTCATGAAAAACTTTATTCATACAACTTTCATGTATAGAAAACTCTGAGTTCAAGCGGATAGCATTTAATTATAAGTTCAATCAAAAAGCAAGGCTGTTTTGATGAACACGTATACATCTCAAAATGCATATGAACACATATACCTCCACACAAAGTGGCATATCCATCAGCATTCCATTTATTTCCCTATCTTGTTTTCATCAGTATATAGTGTTCAAACATCCCTGATTCAAAACAAGTGGTCACCATATAGTACTAGCTTTTGGAAATTTCTCTCTAAATCTTAGGATATCATCTTTAAATAGCTATGACCCCAGTTATCTAAGACTTGATAACCTCCACCTATGGTGTACCAGGACCTCAGCATCCAGTTCTTTCTGGGACTGTCCACAGTGACATGTTTCAAATATCCCTGTCACCTGTCTAGGACTTGCTTTCACATGACTTCTGTACTTCCTCTTTCACTGGGACTCCTTCTTGCCACATCTGTGTCTCACAACATTTTTGGGAGGAACTTCATTTGGTCCATACTTATAGAGAGGATGCCGGTGCCCACTCACCAAGCTGCTGTTCTCAAATCACCCATTCCTTGAAGCATGCTAGAAACAGTGCCAGGTCAGGTTCTGTGCAGGAATGGGAGAGGGTCTCCAAGGAGTGAGCAAGGGCATCTTCTCCCACAGCACTGAACCAAATTTTCATAACCCAGGCTCCCAAACTGTCACCCCTTTGCTTAGGCCCTTCCAAAGCTCCTACTGAATAATTCCATCAACGCTAGCCCTCACTTGCTCTGGACAGTGAGTTGAGAAACCAACACAAAGGCCTCTGTGAGAGGAAAATGTCAATTCATTCCTCCCTTCTAGCCCCAATCTCTTTCTGCACTTGGTTACAGAACAAAAACATTCACAAACAGACGCTGGCATGTGGATGACTAATAAGACTGTTCCACCGTAAATTACCAAAAGTCAGTGCAAAATATTCTGCTGTATCAAAATGGTAGGGCAAGAAGCCTTATTTACAGGTATGCATTGAAATGAATTAACCTGCCAGCAGTATAAAACAGGCAGTCTCTACTAGGCCAATTATCAGTCATGTAATACCTTTGACTATGACAGCATCATGTTTGTTATCGTAAAATATAATTTAGAAATTAAACCCCAAACATTTAAGGAACCTGAGAACACCTTCCTGGTAATCTGGTTCTACACACAGCACACTTTTGAAAATTTGTGTATTAACTAAGTATTAGGTTGTAGAGAATCAAAATTTCTCTAAGCTTTTCTAAATAGAGGCATAGGAATTCCCATTTCTTTTCTTAAAAACAAAAACACAGTGTCTTTCTCCTTCTCTTTACTAATGAATTCATCCCATAGGAAGTGGGATGGAAGTAAGGCAAGAAACTAGAGAAACTTATTTCCTGGTCCCGGAAGGATGAAATGAAGCCTGCAGAACTAGCAGATGGTACCAACAGCAATCTCTACTTGCCCTTGCAGCTCCTCAGCATAAGACCCTCCCCCACCAGTGTCATGACAGTGGAGAAATTCCAAAGGAGTGGAAGTTACCATTCCTTTTCTAGAGATTTGCAAATAACCCACCCCCCAATTTGCACGTAATTAAAAATGGGTATAAATATTGCTAGTAAACAGACCGTACGCTGCTACTCCGGGCACACTGCCTATGGGTTAGCCCCACTCACTTAATAAACCCACTTTCTTCTACCACCAGCTCACTCTTGAATTCTTTCCTGAGTGAAGCCAAGAACCCTCCCCAGGCAAAGCCCCAATTGTGGGGTTCACCTGCTCTGCATCAGAAGGTTCAGGGGTGTCACTGGATTTGTAAGTATACTTAGCCTGGCTACTGCTCTTTATCTCAATGACATCTTAGAAAATAGGGACATATCTCTTCACTCTTCAATTAATAATGATTTGCATTTTTGCTTTCCTGTCTCTGTGTCCAACTGTGGAAGCAGTATCTAATCTCAAAAGTATGGGTTTAGGATTAGGGTACAAGATCCTGTAATCATTTTCATTCCTTATCGTCTGTATTTCCAAATCCTGAATAATGTAGATGGTGACTAGGTCCTAGTCTATAAAACAACACTATTTCTTTAGTCTTCTTCTCAACTACTAGTGATTCAGGGATGGCATGGGCAGGTGCTTCTACACTCCACAGAGCTTAGCCATGCTAATGGTCATAATTGCTGTAGCCTGAGATGGGCCATAGTCTGGCTTGAGTGAACAAGGGAACAGCCATATTGAAGATGCCAGCAGGTTGGGTGGGGCTGATGCTGCCTACCTTTGTCCTGTCCCCACCATCTTCCAGCAGGCCTTGGTGTTTTTTCATCGTCCAAGCTCAGAGAGCCACCTCTCTGCTTATTTCAGCAGCTTGCTAGAGACAATTTGGTTAGATGTATTTACGGATCTTGATGAAAGCAAATATGGGGTAAGAGAATAATAAGGGGCCTGAAGAGATTTAGAATAATTTTTCCTGAGAATCAAAGAGTTGGATAAAATAAGAGAGGTGCATTCAATGGCCAGAAATTTGTTTTTGTTTTCTTTGCACTCCAATTTTAGGGAAAAGCAGCAAACTCACAACACTAGTTTTCCTTAAAATATGCATGTTCCAGATTGTGTGTCTTTGGCTCAGTAAGTATTCGACTTTGCAACTTAAACAGAGGTTCTCATTTCTTTTGGGGAGCCATGTATCCTTTAAGAATATGATCTCATAAAATTTATGAGCATGAACAATAAATATAACTTCAATAATTTTACCCATTTCTGGAATCCTGGGGGGAAGGTCATACGTCCACAAATAAGAACTTCTATAATTCTCAAAAAATAAAAGCTTTCTTCAGAAGAAAAGAACTTTCAGCTCCAAAATTCTGCACATTTAGTTTAATAAACATTTATTATGCTTTGTTAAAAGGCAAGAATTTTAAAATACATGCTGTGAGGATACAAAAAAAAGGAATGAGATTTGAGTCCCTAAAAGCTCAGTCCTATGGAAAGGCAGACCTGTATACAGATACTTACAAAATGTGAGGAAAAAAGATGTGAAGCAGGATGAAAGTGTTTATTTTTTTGTTTTTTGAGATGGGGTTTCACTCTTATTGCCCAGGCTGGAGTGCAATGACACGGTCTTGGCTCACTGCAATCTCCATCTCCTGAGTTCAAGTGATTCTCCTGCCTCAGCCTCCTAACTGGGATTACAAGTACCCACCACCATGCCCAGCTAATTTTTTGTATTTTTAGTAGAGACAGGGTTTCACTATGTTGGCCTGGCTGGCCTCAAACTCCTGACCTCATGATACACCTGCCTCAGCCTCCCAAAGGGCTGGGATTACAGGCATGAACCACCGCATCTGGCCTGTGTTTCTTTCAAGGAGCAAGTAAGAGGAGTGTAATCAGGAGACAATTCTTAGAAAAGAATGCATTTAAGGCGAATCCCAGAAGATGTTTGTGATTCTGAAAAAGATGAGAAGGTACGGAAAGAGTACTGTAAGGAAAGGAAGTAGAGGAGAACGCACAGAGAGCATTTGAAAAGGGCGATTCCTCTGGTTTACCTAAAGGTTAGAGTATGAGTAGGGACCCACACAGTATCAGAATACAGAGATAGGCTTTGGCTGTATTGTGGAGGACCTAAAATACTGGACTAGTAGTGTGCTCTGCTCAAAACAGAAAAGGCTTTGGAACCAGAAGATGACCAAATTTTGATTTTTAAATTTTATTTATTAATTTTTTTAGAGGCAGAGTCTTACTCTGTCACCCAGGCTGGAGGGCAGTGATGTAGTCAGAGCTCACTGCAGCCTCAAACTCCTGAGCTCAAGCGATCCTCCTGCCTCAACTTCCTAAGTAGATGGGACTACAGGCACACACCACTATGCCTGGCTAATATTTTAATTTTTTTTAGACACAAGGTCTTGCTATGTTGCCCAGGCTGGTCTCTAAGTCCTGGCCTCAAGTGATCCCCTTGCGTCAGCCCCACAAAATGCTGAGATTACAGGTGTGAGCCACCATACCTGGCCAAGACCAGATGCTGAGTCCTGGTTTAGCCAGCAGATCTGTTAGAATGCCATTTGCAGCAAGAAACAGAATGTTGACAGTGACTCAAGCAGTAAGTGGTTCATTATATAATACAGCAGGAAGTCCAGAGTTTATGCAGTTCCAGGACTAATTTATCCCAACAATGTCATCAAGGACCCAAGTAGTGTCCATGCGTCTGCTCTGACAGGGTCAGCACTCAGTGCTCCTTACTCTCCTGTTTGCAAAGTGGTCATAAGACTTCTTTTCACACCTGAAGATGTAGCTATATTCAGCAGAATAAAGAAGGGTATCTGGTGTATATATGGGTTTTTGTTGTGTTTTGTTTTCTACCCAGGGAAGAAACTCTTTCCCAAAAGCCGTGCCAGCAAACTCCCTTTACCCTCACTAACCAGGATTGTGCCACATGCCCACCGTGGCTGCAATAAAGATGGAGAAACAAGGAACTGGTATTTCCACTTGACATTTACTATGATCAGAGGTGGGTTTTGCCAGCAAAGAAAAAGTGGGGAGTGGTTGCTGAGTAGCAAATAGTAGGGTATACCATTGTGTGATTTTCAGTAAGTCACCTGAATCCTGAACTAACATCTAACATTTATTTGATGTCTACTCTGTGTGCCAGATATCATAATTAAGAAATGTCAAATATCTCATTGTTTTCTGATGATGAAATTGAGCCACAGAGAAGATAAGTAAGTTAAACTACTGAGGTAGTCATTTAAAGTCTAACTCACATCACATACGAAATCCTAATCACTGTGCTAAATTTTCCTCTCTGGTATCCTGTCTAATATGGGTATGACGATTATTAGAGGCAAGCTAGAATCACTGAAATGCCCTCACTTTCTGTTCATTTCAAAAACATTTATTGAAGCCCTATTATCTGTCAGACATAGTACTAGCCACAAACCCCTTTCTCTCACTGCCTTCTTCTAGACATTGATGGAATATATCTTCCTGATCACAGACAAGCTTGAGTTTTTACTCTTTACTGACTTCACGTCAATGGCATTTTGTGGTCATTTTAAAATTGAATTATTAATTTTTTTAAAGTTTTGAAACCTGGTAAAATCCTCTTTAGGAATTGATCCTTCCGTTTAAATTACTGGAGAACTTGCTTGCTGCCAGATCAGGGGTTCCTGACAGTGAATGCACATGCAGCTAACTGCAGATTTCCCCAGATGGTTTTACAGTATCATCATTTTAAGATTCAAGTGAATGCCTAATTACACTCTTTTTGAGTTAACAAAGGGGAAAGAAATCAATAATGGCTAAGCTGGATCAAGGTGCTCCAGAGGGGAGTTGAAAGGTTGAAAGACAGACATGCTCATGCACACGCCACACACACCTACACACATGAACATCTGAAGTTCATCAGACCAAAGTAATCTGGCATAGACAAACACACCTGAAAAAACGAAAAACCAGTAGAAACAGTAGGCTAATCTGGGGTACAAGAAAGCATCCAGAAAGCAGTTAGTGGATTTTTGCTTCTGAGAAGTATTTAATCTCTAAGTGCCCTTTATATTTTGTAGCAGCCCACACATAATTTAATGTCATGTTTATTTATGTAATATCCTCCGCACGGCACTGAAATGCAGTGAGCGAAACAGCCACTGTATCTCCTCTGGGGAAATCAGAAGGCAAGCCAAGCAATAGTGACACAGACACAGCTAGGGACATACAAATAAACAAATCAACATTAGACACAGCAAATTGTCACACATGGAGAGCCCTCATGAAGAGCAAAAAGGGTAAATTTGCTGTATCCTCCTGACTCTGTTTCCCTACAGAGCCAGAAGCCATTTGTAGCTAAGACTTAAAATCTGCACATGAGTTGCAGGACTCTTCCTGTCTCAGAGCTGCCATGTGAGAAACGCTGCAGCTCTTACTCAAGGGAACTCATGCGTTTTCTCCCTTTGCTGAAAGCTAAGTTTCTTTCTGTTAGTAACAAGCCAAAAAATCTTAATAATAATAATGCTTATAATAAGGCTAAACTATCAGACTACTCACAGAGCCACGTCTTAATATTTAGCAAACAAATCTAAACTTGTCAAATCCACTAGACCTAAGTTGCTTTTTGATGCAAATCTTGAAAGATGCAACATTTGACCTTTGACAGGTTTCTTCTGTTTCCCAAATTCAGAGATGCTATCCACTCATAAAAAAAAAAAAAAAAAAAAAGCACTCCCTCCAAAATCTGTTAATTTCTCATTGCCAAACCAGAGAGACTGAGGATACTTCAGTCCTGTTTCCTCCTCTGCTGCCTCCTTCTCTTATTTTAAATAATAAAAGGAGGATAATTCTCAAAACATATATCCATATATAGTACATAGTTGACCTCTGCATATTTTTCTTCCTCTTGGTAAATTATTTTGCCCTAAATGATTTTGATTTTTTTTTTTTGCATTAAACCAGGAAAATAAGGGAGATGCTAAATTAAATGATATATTTTTTCCAGAAAAAAATAAAACAAATAGCTGTACCAATGTAATCCCAAAAGAGTACCAAGATGAGATAATTATACAAAATGTGAGGAATATGCATATTCAAGACAAGATCTTTCTACATATGGATAGTAAAACAGAAAAATGAAACAGACCTAGAGACCAAAAGCCAAGGCTTCAAGACATGAAATTAGCTGGGGCCAGGGAACTGGGGCAGAAGCTGGCAATTGACTGTGGTTGTCTCCATAGCTGCAGTTGGAGGAAAACTATGTAGCATATCCTGTGCAAGCCCATTGTTTCATAGTTAAAGAAACAAACTCTAAACACTGTTCTCATTTCCCTCCAGTGCTTAGAAGGGAAGAGAGATTATATCCAGCCTCCTTCAAGCTAGAACCTACTCAAATTAGCTCACCTGATACACAGCTGCAAAATCACACAATGCACAGAATTATCAATTTAGAGCTCTAAAACAGTAAGAAAATACGTATTGTATTATCTTCTTTCTGAAAGTCTATTTTAAAAAAAGAGAAAAGGTGTGCCAAGTACTTAAGTAAGAGGGATACAAGATGGATTTGGTAGGAAAGAGATGGAAGGGAGGTAAGGGCTGGAGAAATTCTCTTCCAACTTTCTTGATGTGATGATCTGAGAAAGATGTATTTCCATGCTCTCAAATCAGTATCTGTCTGAATTATAGACACTATCTAAATATTAAGACTCTTCCTATGTGAGAACCCACACACAAAGTGAACACATCATTAAGCAGCAAACTGTGTGTTAACGATGAGGGGCCCTTCCGGTCCTATGCCTTTTTATATTTAGCTTCAATAGGAAGAAATGAAGCAAGTCTTCCCATTTCCACTTCGCCATCTTGTTTTTTTATGCTGTTTATTCACAAGTCTGAAGCAGTCAACTCAATTCTAAAAAGTATTATTTCTCAAGGTTAACACAAGACACTTGCAGGAAGCTAATAAATAATGCTATGCATATTATGGTGATCCAAGTGTCAAAACATAAACCTCAATAAGAAACTGGAATAAAAACTGAAAAGAATGCAAGCTTTTAACTTTTTAATTTTCTCCTCCCATTTACCATAAAGTACAACTAACAAGAGCAACAAGAATAAAACATCAGAGATAGTCAATATAGCAAGTATCAGATCTTGTCTTTTACTTTGGGAAAATCTTAGGCAAGAAAGGAATAAAAACATTTTACTCTCTTAAGAAATTGTAGACTGGGCATGGTGGCTCACGCCTGTAATCCCAGCACTTTAGGAGGCCAAGTCAAGCAGATCACAAGGTCAGGAGTTTGAGACAAACCTGAACAACAGTGTGAAACCCCCATCTCTACTAAAAATACAAAAAACTAGCCAGGTGTGGTGGCACGCGCCTGCAGTCCCAGCTACTCAGGAGGCTGAGGCAGGAGAATCGCTTGAACCTGGGAGGCGGAGGTTGCAGCGAGCTGAGATCGCACCACTGCACTCCAGCCTGGTGACAGAGCGAGACTCCATCTCAAAAAAAAAAAATTATAATCAATCAACAATAACAACTGAATTCTCTATTAGCAGATCTCTTGTTTGTTTTATCTGAGTGCTAAGGTGTAGTGAGACACAATTTGCCTAAAAAGAAATTCAAAGCTTAAAAATCTCTGGCCTTGAAAGTAAAATTAACATCTTAAAATTCCAAGTAAAATCTATTAATAAATAACAAGGCTTTCTGTTAGGGAAAAATCCCAGGGAGGTTAAGTGATTTTTCTATATTCCTTGTCTTTTAGTCACAGAACCAAAATGTTTCCATGTGATTCTAGTTCTAATTCTTTACAATGGCATGGCTGGTGGGTGGGTATAAAAATTTAGCATTTTGTTATTCTTTTAAAAGAAACTTAAAATTGGAAGGGACTGAAAAGATTATCTAACTCCATCTAACTCCAACCACCTCATTTCACAAATAGTGTAGGTTATACTTTTAGAAGAACCAGTTCTTGAATAAGGAATATCTGAGACCAAAGAAATAATCTTAATATACCATTTGCTGATTTGGTCCCTGACGCAGACCTAGGTACCGAAGGAAGGACTGGATTGGGTCAGTTCTAAGATGGAAGAGTTGAGAGAAGTAGATCGAGGATCAGGATTAGAACCAGGTTTTGCGGGGATGAAAGTTACTCAGTGTTGGGCTCCTATGAAAAATGATACAAAGTCATAAATAAAATGAGGCCTAAAATTTCATATTTACTAGCCCAAGAAATTAGATCACAAGAAGTTAACAGTGCCTTAGAGATTGACATACTGTTCTTCTGAGATATCTTCAGTTGGTTTAGCAGAAATGGGCATACAGAAATGCTCTGATTCTACCCTGGCTTCCTCTCTCCACCTGGAACAATGGACAACTCCCCAAACTCCAAACATTCATAGGAGCTGGTGCCCATGAAGGCTCTGAATCTTAAGCTTCATTAGCTTCACTGTAAATTCACCTTTGGATAGGATTCCCCATTAGATGCTTATTAAGCCTTTTCAATGAAACTATCCATTTCAGCAGTCCCAGACTATGAATTAGGAGATATGAACCTGAGCCCAGGCTCTGCTGCCAACACTCTGCGACATGAAGAAAATCAATATACCTCTTTGGGCTTCAGTTTCCTCCATGGCTGCACGACATGTTTGCCAGGGTCTCTTCCAATTATAATACTATTCAATGCTGAATACCTTGTCCTACTGTATCCTCGGTGTTGCCAGTCTTAGTAAATGCTATTGTCATTGCTCAAACTAAGAATTCTGAGTCTTCCTCGACTCTTATCCACCTCTTCCTTCCAAATGTAACCAATCTCTAAGTTTGTTGTTGTTTTTTGAGCTGGAGTTCCGCTCTTGTCTCCCAGGCTGGTCTGCAACGGGGTGATCCCTTACTCACTGCAACCTCTACCTCCTGGGTTCAAGTGATTCTCCTGCCTCAGCCTCCTGAGTAGCTGGGATTACAGGCACCTACCACCACACCTGGCTATTTTTTTTTTAAATATTTTTAGTAGACGTGGGGTTTCACCATGTTGGCCAGACTGGTCTTGAACTCCTGACCTCAGGTGATCCACTCACTTCGGCCTCCCAAAGTGCTGGAATTACAGGTGTGAGCCACTGTGCCCAGTCAATCTCTAAGTTTTATATACCTCTCCCATCTAACCTCTCCTCAACCTGATCTGGGCTACATCAACTCTTACCCAGAAGACTGCAATGCTTCCAACTTTTTTTTTTGAGACTGAGTTTTACTCTTCTTGCCCAGGCTGGAGTACAATAGCAGGATCTCGGCTTACTGCAACCTCCACCTCCTGGGTTCAAGCAAATCTCCTGCCTCAGCCTCCCAAGTAGCTGTTATTACAGGTGCTCGCCACCATGCCTGGCTATTTTTTTTTTTTTTTGTATTTTTAATAGAGACAGGGTTTTGCCATGTTGGCCAGGCTGGTCTCAAACTCCTGACCTCAGGTGATCCACTTGCCTCAGCCTCCCAAAGTGCTGGGATTACAGGTGTGAGCCAACATGCCTGGCCTGCTTCCGACAACCTTCACAGCATCTCATGTTGCTTTCCTCAGGTCACCCTTTACATTGCTGCTGTCACGATATTTTTTAAAATAGCAGTCTAAACAGCTTTCCTCACTCCTTAAAACATGTCTGTGGCCTCTCACTGACCTTAAAATAAATTTTAAATTTCAAAATATGACTTCTAAGTAAGAATGGCCTGACTCCTGTGCTCATGTTCAAATTAGCATCGTGCCAGTGCCCCATACACTCTCACAATTCCATGTGAACTAACACGTAATATCATCTTACTGACCTACAGAACTTCAGTATTTGTTGATCGTCTGACTGAATGACTGTAGTTATATTGATGATGGGCTTTTCCAGGCATTAACAACATGTTTCAGTTACGTGAGCAATTATTATAACTAGCCTCTTGAGTCACATCACCATACCCTGAGAAATTGCAATCTACCAGCATTGCTGTTTTATCAAATTCCAATTTTAGGAATGGTATTCCAAATACTTTGGATTTCCTCTTGAAAGCTTAGGCTGATTAAAGGATTAAATGTTACACATAATTCAATGCTGTGTAACTCTTTTGTGAGGGCTGAGTAGTTGTAAAACATGTCTATGATCTAATCCAAAGGTT
Organism: Cacajao melanocephalus; assembly: GCA_963573385.1. Lineage (NCBI taxonomy): Eukaryota > Metazoa > Chordata > Mammalia > Primates > Pitheciidae > Cacajao > Cacajao melanocephalus. Next base: position 92,562 of record CAUYLG010035848.1, read on the forward strand.
TATTGATTTTCTTGTCCTTTCATTCAAGAGTGTTAGCTTTCATGCACAGCTCTGTGGGATTTTTGAAGGTTGGCCAGGACACTGCGGAGATCCACTTCCCATTCTGTCAGTTTCTTCTATCTAGGAAAAGACGGCCCTAGGTCAGTGCAAATGTAACAGGGTACAGATTTGGAATCAAAGTCTGAATTCCAGATCTTTCAGCTATTTCCTTTGAGACTCTCACAATTTCTTCCTCTTTGTAATAGGAGCAAGGCCAAATAGAGTATGTATGGTGGCAGGATGAGGGCTAATGCTAGAGGTTGAAAGGGCTGGATTCTGGTTACAGAGCCAATTTTAACACCTTATATGACTTTAGTGAATTCATTTAACCTCTATTTTTAAAGGGGATTGATAAAATTAGAATTCCCCAGGCTAGGTGCCGTGGCTTATGCCTGTAATCTCAGCACTTTGGGAAGCTGAGGCAGGTGGATCACCAGAGGTCAGGAGTTCGAGACCAGCCTGACCAATATGGTAAAACTCCATCTCCACTAAAAATACAAAAATCAGCTGGGCATGGTGGCATGTGCCTGCAATCTCAGCTACTTGGGAGGCCAGGGCACGAAAATCGCTTGAACTAAGGAGGCAGAGGTCGCAGTTAGCCGAGATCGTGCCATTGCACTCCAGCCTGGGTGACAGAGCGAAATTCCATCTCAAAAAAAAAAAATAAAAAATTAGAATTCCCTTTCTGGAAATACCATGATCACGAAGGTGGTTTTCCCAGGGCGAGGCTTATCTATTGCACTCCGGATGTGCTGACCTCTGCGACTTCCCCAAATGCGGGAAACTCGACTGCATAATTTGTGGTAGTGGGGGACTGCGTTCATGCTTTCCCCGGTGCTTTTCTGAAAAAGAAAAAAGAAGTAGAATTCCCCTTCTAACTGAATTATCATGAACTGACTTTGAGATTTTATTTGTCATTCTCCTAAGCATTTTGAATAACAATCTATATACCTTCTCAACTATCATTTAAAGCAATATTTCTTATCTTTCTTCTTTTCTCTTGGCCATAGAGTTTGAGAGTGACTTGCCCAAGATCAGCTAGGTGGGAGGGCTGAGATCTGAACCTGAACAGTCTGAGTCCAAAGCTCAGTGCTATAGACAAGAGTAAACAGATACCTGCTCTCATTACCCATCATAGCTGTGTAGACACTTACAGAGCTGACAGGTTTGGCTTGAATGTTTTAGAGATGAATTACTACGGGAATAAAAAGAAGGGAACAACTGCTAGCTAGATGCGGGTGGGGACCTTTTCAAGCTTACAACCAGCTAGGTGCTTTACACGCAGTATGTCACTTAAGCCATTCTATAGCACTGGGGAGATATCTTTGTTGCTATCCAACAGAAGAGGAAAATTGGCTGGGGCTTGGGTAGTACATAATTAATCCTGGAGCTTCTTGGCTTCTCATCTGGAAGTAGGTCCTTGAAGGATGGCTTGTGTTAGCTCTTCTACCATCTGGGTTGAGGGGTCATCTTTGTATCACATTCACTGTGATCTCTGTGGATTCCACAGGCAGAGAGCACAAACCCTTGCTCGCCCCTCAGCAGGTATAAAACATGAAGGGGTCATGTTCAGAAAAGAAGAGTGAAACTTCCCAAGAATTTAAAACAAGACCACCTGTCTTCTCCTCTGCTAATGGAAGACTTTCTTAAACTGAAAATCACTCCAATGTCCACAATTCAAAGAAAGGAGACTTTCAGTAAAGAAGATTAAGGAAAGTGGAAACAAATAATACCTCTATTCCATGCGGGAAGTCAGTTGCAAGAATGGATAAGTATGTCCTGGATGCTTCTCTCACTTTATAATCCCTTAATCCGAAATCAAGACACCAGTGAAATTTAGAAATCCAACACCCTGTCTGCCCCAGAAGATGCAAATCCCCAGGGAAAGAGCCCACTTGTTTCCTGGCCTTGTGACAGGGCTTGGGGCCAATGTGAATCACTCTCTGCAAAGAAAAAGAGCCATTGCTTACAACATGGAGAAAGAGTGCAAGGGGATCTTGTAGGTGACTCACAGAGCCCCTGGGGGCAGGAGAGACCAGCATTTCTGCTAGAACTGTCTCCTGCTGCTGCTGCTGGCAGCTCTAGGAAAAGAAAATCTATTTTCTTGAAAATGGAACCTTTTCTTTAGGCTTCCTTCAATTTTTTTCCCCCTTAAACCATCCAAGATTAATGTGGCAAAAATAAAATGCCCCACAGGCTGCTTATTTTGATGCTTACTACAGCACATAAAAGTGAAGAATTAGCATGGAATGAATAATTTATTTAGTGCTTTACGTTGTTTTAAACAAATCATTTCCATGAAAGGAATGTGTATTCAAGCAATAAATCACTGTTTAGCACTCTGTCAGGAGGAAAGATACCACTTGGCAGAATTACTGAATGGCAGTGCCTGGCAGGGAGGCAGGCACGATAAAGATAAAGGTGATGTCCTTTCATAAGAGGAATCTGCTTGGATCTAGAGTAGATTGGAGTGAGAGTCCATGAGACTCTTTCTTCCATTTACAAAGGTTAAATGAGCACCTACTTGTGCTACCATATTTCATGTTATGACTAGCACAGAGTAACTTGCTATGACATCATAGCTGTTGTTATTTATTTTATGATTGCAATTACTGTGGGCCAAACACCGGGCCCTAAGTGATGGCAATATTCCACTGCAACAAAACAATGAGTTCATTCTTTTAAACTGATCTTTGGGTCTTCAGATAGTTTTATGTAATATGATAAGTATTATGATAAAACTGTATGCAAAATGGCTCGTAGGGGGATGGGAATCCAGAAAGGTTTTATAAAGATGGTTTCACTGTATCCAGGCCTGTTTAGCCTGGGCTAGAAAATGTAAACCACGTTCGATACTGAAGTCTTTGTGACACCAGAGGAATGCAAGCGTGAAGCCCAGAGATGTTTGGGTGGAGAGTGTGTATGGAGATGTGGTGCAACTCAGTGAGAGTGAAGATGGAAATGAGAGAACGGTGGCAGGTTCAAGAGAGAGCCACAAGGATGCAGGATGACCTTCACAGGCTCTAGAGACTGTGGCCCCTGGAAAAATCGGCCCTAGACACCAGAAATCAGAACCAGATTCAGTCTCCAAAGCAAGGTTTTGAAACTGTTATTTATCAGCCTTGCTAATTACCAAATCTATCTGCAGAGGAACTACAGGAGGGGAAACTGGTTCAGGTCAAAAGAAGGACCCTGGTACTCTTCTTAACATCAAGTCAAAGGTGGAACTGCTCTATTACCCCAGCTTTATGCAGTTTTGAGAATGAAAATGCAATCTGAGGGTTTGTTGAGGATGGAAACAAAACAGTTTTTTGGGAGCTAAACCACCTCAAATTACAAATTTCAAAACGTCTCTTCCTTTTTAACTGTCAATGCCACAAACAAAACCTGAGGTCTAACACTCACATCAGCAATGCCTGTAGTCCTCCATCACTCCTGGCAACTCCTAACAATTAGTCCAAGCTGATAATTTGTACAGCTGACAACACAGAAGGCCAAGGGCTTGGTTTTTACACATCAAGGGAAACAAAACACTCCCATTCTCTCAACTGCTTCAGGGAGTTCCTCAGTTATCTCATTTCCCTCTGATTTAAATAATAACAGTAACAGTATGTCTCCCTCATAGTTTATAGATATCTAAAATTTCCCAACCTTACCTTAAACGGTTTAAATGAGAACAGATTTTAAGTTTCTTCTACGTAGTTTCAACTTTGCCAACATTTTGCTGAAAGCTGAAAACAACACTTCTGGCTAATAGAATGAAGGTGACAGGCACTGAGAAATGTCATGAATCTGACGCTTCTCATCACCTTAACAATATTTGCTGTTTTTTTAAAAAAAACTCTCTTGGTGTCAGTATTTAACTGGGCTCACAGAAAACTCAAAATGTTGTTGGCTCCTAGCCAGCCAGAAATGCTTCACCCTCAGGAAGAAATTAATCAGTGAACAACTTATCTATTGAAGGTTTACTATGTTCAAGGAATTGCTGGTAGACCCTGTGGGAGAAAAACAGATGCACAAATGTAATTTCTGCCATGCAGGAATTTACAGTCTAGGTAGAATCTGATTGTCACTCTCCTCTTCAGAAACACTGAAGGTTCCCTTGCCTCTGCAGGATTAACTCCTGATTCTTCAATACGACATCCACGGTCACTTCTATATGGCACATTATCTCCTTTCTAGTTTTGTCTATTGCCACTTCTTGCAATTCTGCAATCCTGTAATAATGACCTTCTTGGTATTCTTTGAACCACAATGAATGCTCAGGCCCCTGGAGCTTTCTCGATTTCCAAAACACAGTTTAAAAGCCATCTATCTCCTGGCTGGGCGTGGTGGCTCACGCCTGTACTCCTAGCACTTTGGAAGGCCGAGATGGGCAAGTCACCTGAGGTCAGGAGGTTGAGAGCAGCCTGGGCAACATGGTGAAACCCCGTCTCTACTAAAATACAAAAATTAGCCAGGTGTGGTGGTGTGCGCCTGTAATCTCAGCTGCTCAGGATGCTGAGGCAGTAGAATCACTGGAACACAGCAGGCTGAAGTTGCAGTGGGCCGAGATCATGCCATCGTACTCCAGCCTGGGCGACAGAAAGAGACTCTCTCTGGGCAGGAAAGTCTGTTGCTTCATCTGTTGCGTTTTTGTTTTAAATGTAAGTTCCAGGATACAGGTGCAGAACGTGCAGGTTTGCTACATAGATATACATGTGTCATGGTGGTTTGCAGCACCTATCAACCCGTCATCTAGGTTTTAAGCCTTGCATGCATTTGTACTAATCCTCTTTCCCGTTTCCCCAAAACCCCCAACTAGCTCCAGTGTGTGCCATTCCCCTCCCTGTGTCCATGTGTTCTCGTTGTCTAACTTCCACTTATGAATGAGACTGTGCAGTGTTTGGTTGTCTGTTCCTGTGTTAGTTTGCTCAGGATGATGGCTTCCAGCTTCATCTGTGTCTCTGTAAAGGACATGATCTCATTCTTTTTTATGGCTGCATAGTGTTCCATGGTATATATGTACCACATTTTCTTTATCCAGTCGATCATTGATGGGTTGGTTCCATGTCTTTGCTATTGTGAACAGTGTTGCAATAAACATGTGTGCATGTGTCTTTATAGTAGAATGACTTATATTCCTTTGTGTATATACTCAGTAATGAGATTGCTGGGCCAAATGGTATTTCTGGTTCTAGATCCTTGAGGAATCACCACACTGTCTTCCATAATGACTGAACTAATTTACCCTCCCACCAACAGTGTAAAAGCATTTGTATTTCTCCACAGCCTTGCCAGCATCCATTGTCTCTTGAAATTTGTAATGATTACCTTTCTGACTGGCATGAGATAGTATCTCATTGTTGTTTTAATTTGCATTTCTCTAATGATCGGTGATGATGAGCATTTGTTGGCCGCATAAATGTCTTCTTTTGAGAAGTGTCTGTTCATATCCTTTGCTCACTTTTTGATGGGGTTTCTTTCTTGTAAATTTGTTCAAGTTTTTTGTAGATTTTGGATATAAGCCCTTTGTCAAATCGGTAGACTGCAAAAATTTTCTCCCATTCTGTAGGTCATCTGTTCATCAGAGTGAACAATCATCTGTGCTTCTTTAGTATTGTGTTTCTTTTATGGCTGAAGCAAATTACTTTATTTGTTTAACCTGTGTCATTCATGGATTGTGAATTTGTTCCCGCTAAATTTTGTTTTTATAATTTCTTGTGCTACTACAGAACCTGACATAAAGAAAGCACCAGTATATATCCTCAATGAACAATTATACAATATACAAATATGCATCTTTTAAATATGAGCCAGTATGGGACAAATGAGATTATTTGTGCTGGAATACCAGCAACCTTCACACATAGTAGGGCTTTAATAATAATTTCTTTAATCCAAATCATAAATGCCCACTGAACATCATAAAGAATGGTGAACAGAGAATTGCTCTGTAGAATGGTAACACATTCTCAAAAATGTCAGAGTTCTAGTGAGCATGACATATTTGTGGTTCATCATTTTAACCAGCCTGGTTGGAGATCACAATGCTGTTAGAAAATATGACTAGCAAGATAGAGGATGGCATTTGTGAGTGGTCTCTAATTCCAGGCTAAGAAATCCCTAGGAGTCTTTATGTGTATGATAAAGTATGGAAAACAATTATAGATTTTTGAGCACAGAGGTGATACACACAGTACTAGAAATACAAAGTTTAATCTGACAGCTATGTAAGAAATAAATTAGGTTATTAAAGTTTTTCTTAAAAGAATAAATAGTAAGTATTTTAGGTTTGTAGACCACAAAATGTTTGTCATAACTACTCAGTGCTGCAATTCTATCACAAAAGCAGTTATAGACAATATGTCAACAAATGGGCATGAGTATGTTCCAATAAAACTTTATTTACAAAACAGGCAATGAGCCAGATTTGTCTCCCAGGCTGTAGTTTGCCAAATCCTGGACTAGAGAAATAAGTGGTAGAGAAGACACTTAACAGTCTATTCAACTGTTCTAGTTTAAAATTTTGGAGGCTTGGCCCAGGGTCGTAGGAGTTTTAAAGGGAGCCAAAAAAGAAAAAATGTTACAGGAAAAAAAGAGGGTGAATAATTGCATACTTTATGAGAAAAGGTAAAAGAATGTACAATCTCTTTTCATGGTTTTAAACAAAGAGAACTGGGGGAGTAAAGGCACCTTTGACAGGCAAGGTCTTCTTAGTTACCCACTCCAGAGAAACTTCCTTAGGATGTTTGGAAGACGGCAATTGGAAAAGACGTGCACGTGGAACCTAGAGTCACGACAGTCACAGAATTCTAGAGAATTTTAATGCTACAGGGGGACTGAAAGATGATTTAGTTCAGTTTATATTTTATCAGATGACCTGACCAGCAAACAACAGTGGCCTCAATCATGTTTGGGTTGCCCCACACAATATTAGCCCTCATATGTTTCTAAAACAATGTGACTCAGTCCCCCAACCCCCCCCCAACCCCCCCCCCCCCCGCTAAAAAAAATCCTGGATGATCTGGAAGTACTGGCTTATGTTCCCAAGTAACAAAATTAGCTCGAAGAGTGTGGCAGCTACCCCCTGCTTGAAGGATGAGGGCTCTCCATTCAGTCACGGAACCCTCTACAATCACTCATGTGGCCCCCTCAGGCATTTAAGTTTGCATGGGCTGATTTCAATGCATGGGCTGATTTCGACACACAGGCTGATTTCGACGCACAGGCTGATTTTGATGCATAGGCTGTGGAGTCAGACTGCCATGCTAGTTCCCTGACTCTGCCACTGTGGGAGGTAACTTAAACTCTAAATCCTCCAGTTTCTTCATCATGAAAGTATAGAATATTGTCAGCTCCTACCTCATAGAATTATGATGATGATCAAGTGAAATACTGTATGTAAAGCACAGCCACATGGTAGTCCTTCAAATGTTAGATATTGTGATTATATCATGATGGTGAATGAAAGCTTTTAAAAAGTTAAATAAATTGCTCAAGTCCACACTGGCAGTTGGTGGCAGATCCAATAACACAACTCATTTCTCATGAATCTAGAGCAATTTCCAAAACCCTGAGCATATTCCACCAGAAATACATTGAGGATTATTTGTAAAACCTAACCAAGGCATGCACTGAACCAAGAAGAAAAACAAACAAAAAAAGCAAATCAGAGATGATGTCGGGTCAATGTGTCTTACTACGTCTGTGGGTTATCCCAAATGTAGCACACTGGAACAAACATATAATAATTGTATGTCTGTGATCTACTTTTTTGCCTAAGCCACATAAAGGAATTATAAAAACTTCTTCTACCACTGGTAACAGAGAGTAAAAACGAGGCCATATATTAAACCAAAGTTTGGTGACTTTTAGTTGCATTCTATCCTGGAGGACAGTAGTAGCTAGAAACACTGGCAAAAATACCCTGGAGCAACTCTGTCCTGTTTATAAATTCTCAGTCCCTGCCTGTTTCAAAAGTGGAAGAGAAAAAGTGCTAAGTCAACCAACTTTCACTAATTAGTTCTCTCTATCTGGTGACTGTAAATCAATGACAAGCAAACTTCTCATACCTTCACCCAGGCTAAGAAGTTTTCTGCCACTCATCATCTTATCACTCTGCCTGTAAGTGGCCTTGCTGAGCTCTGTCTAAATTGCATCCAGTGTTCCTGTTATATATATTCCTTCTTTTCTGCAGCCTACAAGAAAATATGCTGGTGGTAGCTGTTTGTAATAAGCTGAAAGCGTGAGACCAACTCTAATGCAAAGGTCATATTTTCTAAGCTGTTTATAGATTGCAATTTGTAAGGTTATAATGTCACATGCTGTCAATAATTCAAAGTGGAGAATTACAACTGTTAACAGGTCATCAATTCTTCATTCTTCTCCTCCCACATTTATTCCCCGAGGGGCTTTAATTTATTTTGTTTAAGCTTGACTCCTTGAACTTTGAACCAAAGGTTTCATTTGTTTATGTTGGAAGAAAAAAAAAAAATAGGTGGCACAATGCAAGCAATTCCTTAACAAGTTTCAAGCGATCTGAACCAATAAAAAGATCACAATTTAGATAGGAATGACTCAGAAAGTCCATTTTCCAGGAGTATTGTGTTCTAGAAAATGTGTTTACGTTGTCAGTATGCAAGAGGCTTAACACTTACCCCTCCCTCCAGATAAATAAATAAATAAAACAGGAAAGAAATGTTGCTGAAAACACTGAATGCTGAAAGCTAAAGGAGTTTCAATCTGTTTGCAAGAATGCATTTGTGGTAATTGTGTGCCACCAGGAGTCTATCCAAATGCTTTCTTTGGGAGAGTAATTAAATCTGAATTCTAGTGCAATTGTGAGTGCTGAGCTTGTTGCACCTGGCTTTTTGAGGTTAAAGACTTTTTTGAGTGTCTGATGAGAGCTATGGATGTAACATACACCACTTCTAATAAATGCCAGCTAGAAACAAAATTCTGGGAAAACCTTCTGAAGTTCATTTATTTAACTCTAGGTAAAGAACTTCAATTACAGAGATGCAGATGATCTTTCTCATACAACCAACATTCTTTCAAAATAGAGCACAGAGGCAGACGATGTAATCTTTTCCCTTGGGTACTTATAATCTCAGAGGACTCAAAAGAATAACTAATTTTTCATCTCTGAGAGTTTTTTTTCTCGTCTCCAACAATAGCCTGAGGAATACTAAAAAATGGTCGTGCTCAGGAAAATAACCAATATCCAAAAGAAGACATTGGGACAGGGCTCTCCGTTACATTGCCAAGGAGCATAAAGCAGACTGTTCTGTTGTTTGTTCCTCCTGTCCCTCTTTCCTGTGAATGCCCTCCCAGCTACTCGATGCTCCTGGTGTCTATTAGGGTTTGAAGGTCTCGTGGATCGCCTACGAGAAGCCCAAGAAATGGTGGAAGCCCAAATAATCCATTGTGGGTTCCTGCTTTTGTGGAGTTCCAAGTTCTAGGTCACCAAGAATCAGGCATCAAAACATTGGCCGAGGCACAGTAATTATTTCCATTAAGGATTTAGGTACCTCAGTGTTGTCAGGTATAATTTAAAAATTCGGAACATAGGCATCTATTAGATTGTGTAGAAAAAGTTGAATTAGATTCTTTAACCAAAAGAAAGGCCATTACTGAAATCTAGTGAAAGAAAATATAATCTTTAGACTCTTTAGACTCAACCAAGACTTAATGCCTATGATTTTTACTGTGCTGACGTGTAAGGATGATATTAATTTGTATGTGTGTGTATACATATAGCTAAGTAAATATTGACATAGAGAAATTGCTAACAAAATTGTACTTCTGCCTTCCATGGTAAGGATCATACTTTTTCAACATACTGTATATTCATTAGCCAAGACAGCTTAGCTTGAGATTTCACAGTATGTTAGTCCATGAAATGCAGAAATGTAAACAGAGAACTGTGCCCAGTTTCAAGGATGACAAGCTGGTTTAGATTTTAAGGGGGAGTAGGGGGCACATGTCTTTCATCAGACTATTACCATTTCCAGAAATCTATTTGAACTCGATATTTAAGAACAGTATCTTTTCAAGGCATTCAACTGTTAAGACAAACTCTACTGCTTTGTGTTTCTTATGGATTTAAAACTTTGCCCTCAGTTCCTTAAAGGGATCAGCATCACAGGTAAAAGATACAGCCAGGATGATTAAATATTCTAGAAACAACAAAGCTTTAGCTTGCAAATTGCAGTTTACTAAATCTGCATTCCAAAATTATCGAATATTATCAGTTCAAAATTCACTCATATTAACATGTTGCTCTCCTAGTGTTAATCTCTTAAGAATAGAAAAATAACCAAATAAAGAAGATTTGATTAGTCCTGAAGGCAGCCTATTGAGAGCTTTTTGATACCAGAGATTTTATTATATTCCCCTTATATTACAAGCGTCTAGCTTCCTGGCAGAGATTTAATAACTGTTGATCAAATGAATGAAATACCAAAGGTGCTAAGAACAAAAGAAATGCAAATGAGTGTTGATTTTTAAATACTTATTTTGGTATCAATATATAGCTTATTTTCTCATTATCTCAGAGGAGGTTATATATATAAAAATATATATAGAGAGAGTTGCTATTATTTACAGTTATACTCTAGTATTATTTTCTTATATACTAAACCTCATAGGTAGTAGACAAACTAATGTGTAGAATTCTAAAATCAGAGGAAATGGTTCTTCTCTTTCCATAGGACAATGAGGACCCTATCAGCACTGCTTTTATTCTGTGATGCAAGAATTGAACAGTCAGCATTCTAAGTAAGAAGTGCTTCCTGTTTCCTAAGGATTTATTTGTCTTCTTCACTACTAGAGGTTCCATAAGCAACACTGCCCATGGTCTCTGAAAGCAGATGCTGCCCCTATTCGTAGCCATTCTAAGGAATAGTGTTCCCTGGTAAAGATTTAAGTTCCTACATATGTTGCCATCTGTGCTGATTTTACTACAAAACACTGAATTGAAGAACTTAACACAGAACAGCAGCAACAGCAAAACTGAAGCCTAAATCACCTAAACCATAGCAATTGTGGGAAATTTTCTAGCGAGGCAGCATAATTCTTGTTACCTTTAAGTTGTCCAGAGCTTTAATTGCAACTTGTAAAGGTCACACCTAACTTGGTATTCCTAAGTAGGTTGATAATTAACAAGAAAGCCCGTGAAATATTTTAAAGAAAGGTCGGTTATTAAAAAATTGTAAATGTAGGAACTAATGGCTTTTACCAATTCCTGGGTTAATGGAAATTAACAATATACATTATGTATCCCAGAACTTGGAACACATATTTTATAAGGCTGACGTATTTTAGTCAATTATAAAAGGGAACCATAAAGACAAGGACATCCTACTGAAGTATCTCAATAATCAGAAAGTCAGATTTTAGGAAGACAGCATGGCATCTTAAAGGTGAGAGTGATTAGTTTATATTTTTTACATATTTCTCCCAGGGACACAAGCTTATTTACTAACTCACAAGCAAACTGCCTAACAGATGTCTAAAGCATTTCGGGTTCCTTTGCAAAACTTTAGACAGAGCTAAACAAACTTAATTTCGCAGAAATTAAATAGTGATTACCATTCTTAATTGTAAAAGTTACTATTATCACCATCATTCGTGTGGTAGTAAAGGGTATGAATTAAATTTTATCTTTATAGACACATACTTATATACTTATTTCACAGCTGATTTCAATCTTGAAACCTCATGAACACAGGAATATGATGAAAACATTAAACATGAACTGCCTTCTCATTAAGTTGTTGAAAAATATAGGGCGAGCAGGCGGGGCGTGGTGACTCACTCCTGTAATCCCAGCACTTTGGGAGGCTGAGGCGAGCGGATCACCTGAGACCAGGAGGTTGAGACCAGCCTGAACAACGTGGTGAAATCCCGTCTCTACTAAAAATACAGAATTAGCCGGGCATGGTGGCATGCGCCTGTAATCCCAGCTACTCAGGGGGCTGAGGCAGGAGAATCACTTGAACCCGGGAGGTAGAGCTTGAAGTGAGCTGAGTTTGCGTCACTGCACTCTGACTGGGGCAAAAAGAGCAAAACTCCACCTAAAAAAACAAAAATAGGGCAAGCAAATCATATATTGTCAGAGTTCTATGATTATCATGCATGTCCTCCAATGACTTGTGAGTAGAAACATTACATGAAATATGTTATAAACCAAGTTGAAGTGATCACAGGCCTTTGATTTAAAATTACAAAGCATATTTTTTCCCTTATAAAATATATCTTATGTCTTATGCTACACAGAAAACCCGGAATTATTTATGCTCAAAAGCACTCTAAATGCCTTGAAGAAAAGTATGGAAAGAGGGAAGGAAGTGAATGTCTGCAGAGTGCCACCTATGTGCAAGCCAGCACGTGAAGTCTGTTCATGCAATATTATTTCATTTAAGCTTTCACAACAGCCCTATGGTTATTAGCAATCTTACAGATGATGAATATATGACATAGACAGTCCCTTTCCCCAAGGGTTCAGTCATTAAGCATAAGACACAGGACCCAATCCTTGTCTACCTCTTCATAGATCTAGTATGCTCCTTCCACATGCTTGTGTTCTACTGGTGATCATGATGTAACAATTAAAAGTTAATAATCAAGGCCAGGAGTGATGGCATGTGCCTGTAGTCCCAGCTACTTGGGAGGCTGAGGCAAGAGAATCACATGAACCCGGGAGGCGGAGGTTGCAGTGAGCAGAGATCGCGCCACTGCACTCCAGCCTGGCAACAGAGTGAGACTCCATTCTCAAAAACAGGAAAGAAAAAAGTTAATAATCAAACACATATTAGGTAACAGTCCTATATAAAATGAATTTTGAAACAATGAATACTATGAATACTGTCATATCTAAAATAAATTTTGAAACAATGAATACCAGGAGCTGGATTATGATGTGGCTAGATTGTGGGTTCCTTTATATCTATATTAAATGCGTAAGTTTTTTAAAAACAAATTTGGGAACTTTTAGCATATACATGATATATACATACATATAGCATGTATATGCATATATGTATAACCTACATATACACATACACATGTACAGCAAATATATATACAAACACACATGTAAAAAAACACATGCTAAAAATCACTGAATTTGGTTTAAAAAACTTACACACTTAAGAAGTTCAGCAAACCCCAAGTAGGCTAGATATAAAGGAAACCATACAAAGCCATATCATGATCAAACTGCTAAAAAATACCCAGTATTATTTCCATAATTCATATTAGACATGACTTATCTAATATGAGGATGATTCTTAAGAATATATATACAACCATATGTGTGCATGCATATGTGTGTGTGTGTGTGTGTGTGTGTGTGTGTATAACTTTTTTATACCCCATCTCTCCCTCTTTCATTTCTGGTACTCTGTGTACACAGATTGTAAATTGCTTGGTATTTTCTCACAGGTCACTAAAGCTCTGTTTATTTTTTGAGACTTATTTTTTATCTTTGTTCCTCAGATTGGATAATTACTATTCGTCTATCTTCAAGTTTAATCACCTTTCCTTACACAGCCTCCATTCTGCCCATTCAATAAATATTTTCATTTTACATAGTATGTTTTCACTCCTGGAATTTCTATTTTGCTCTTTTAATGGTAGTTGTCATTTCTCTTCTGTGACCCACGGCTATTCTCTCATCTTTTCCTTCAAGCCCTTAAACATATTTAGAACAGTTGCTTTAAGTCTTTGCTGTTAACTCTATCAACTGGGCCATCTTCAGGTTGGTTTTTCTTGGTTACTTTTCTCCTTGACAATGGGTAACACTTTCTACTTTCTCTGTATGACTAGTAATTTTTGATTGTTCATCAAACATTACTGATGATATTGCAAGGAACTGGATCTTTTCTTCTTCTGAAGAGATTTTTCACTCCTAATAGGCTTTTACAAAATTACTGGCTGAATGGCTCACACTTGTAATCCCAGCATTTTGGGAGGCCAAGGTGGGCGGATCACTTGAGGTCAGGAGTTCAAGACCAGCCTGGCCAACATGGTGAAACCCTATCTCTACTAAAAAGACAAAAATTAGCGGGGTGTGGTGACGGGTACCTATAATCCAAGCTACTCAGGAAGCTGAGGCAGGAGAATTGCTTAAACTCAGGAGGCAGAGGTTGCAGTGAGCCAAGTGTGCCACTGAACTCCAGCCTGGGCTACAGAGCAAGACTCTGACTCAAAAAAAAAAAAAAAAGGAAAAAAAAGAAAAGAAAATACTGGCTGATAAACTGGAACATGTAGAGGCTGAGCTTTATACTTTCTTTGGATTTTCACTTAGGCTTCTGGAAAATTCATTTATTCTGGTAGTCTTTATTTGTAAGGTGTGTTTTCATGGAAGGCTTGGGTACTTACTAAACTCCTCTAAGATGGCAGAATTCAAACTCCAAAGTCTGTTTCCCTGCAGTGACCAGAAACTGAAATCCTTTCTCAGTTCTTTTAGTCGTAACAGCAGTTTCTATCTGTTGCTCCTTAGAATTCAGGAATCAGCAAGTATTTGATGCAGATTTTGAGGTTCTAACTTCCATGGCTTCTTCATTCTTGGGACTTCTCCACAATCTCTAGCCACTTTGGAAGCCCCAAGTTCTACCTATGGACATCTTGTATGCTGCAGCTCTCCTCTTAATGCACGGCCACCCAGTGCCTTACGGACCCGGGAGTGCCCTCAGGGGAGAAACTGCATAAACATAGTTCTCCCTACAGTGGTTCTCCTCTTTCATGGGTTAAATCCCTTTCAATTTCTGTCTTTTGTTGATCTGTCTCCAATGCCTTCAAACATATTTTCTTCTTCCTCAGAATGTATAATTATTATCTGCAGAAAACCTAGTAATAAGCTGTTCCAACATCATTCTGGAGCCCCTTCTTAAAATAACAACTCAGTCTTTTTCAAGTGCTATCTACTTTCTTAACCCTATTTTAATTAAGATAATAATTATTATATCACAAAATCACTTGCTCACTTATGTTACAGGAAGATTTTTCTTTGCTTTTCTGAATTTATCCAAGGTGAATTCCCTCAGGCCAACTTTAACAAAAAGTGATAAAAACAGAAATATACTGATCCTGTTAGAGTAAAGCCCATTTGACCAGACTCATATTCCTCTCTCTCACTGTATTACAGAAGAATATGGCAAGCTATCAATCTGCCATTTCTTTCTGTGCCCTGTGACTTTTCTGTATTGAATCCAATTAAGCCATCAAAAGTAGTAGCGGGAAAGGCAAATGCTGATCTCTATCTTACCTGCCAAATTTGCACCTTTATTCTATAAATTAAGAGTCACACCATACCCACTTTCACCTGGGGAGCAAAGGAATCTAGCCACTTACTTCCAAGTTCTAAAATGGTGGTGGATTTAAAATTATTATTTTTTTTAGATGTGTAACCAGAAAAAGGACAGTATCCATCTCTCAGCTGATAAGAAGGCTGGTGGATGAAAAATATATTATCTCTGACTACGACTGGCTAAGGTAGAATGCTTAACAATAGTTGGAATTAGAGGGTTGAGAATTATACCAGTCTCTCAGTTGGACTTCTTAGTGTCTAAGAAAATCTGCCACCTTCTGGGGAGAATCTCATATCTAGGGAGCTACTAGGTCAAAAAGTGGGTAAATAATCTTTTTAAAATTTTTTTTTTAAGAATTCTGCAAGAAGGTCACCTTTTAAGGCTAGTGTGGGACAGCTCCTAGAAAGCTTTTGACTGCCTTTCCAGAATTATACACTCGCATGATGCCTGGGAATTGGTAGAATAGAAAAAGTGCATTAATATTTAACACTCAGATAGCACTATAAATGGTTGTAATGCTCTACAGTAAATAAAAAATCAGGTCTCAAAATGTGCCTTCTTAACACAATTGTAACACTGAAATATCTTCAGAATTTGTTATAACCTCCCAGGGGGAAAAGGCAGAAGTCTCATCACTTAAACCTATAGTATGTTAAGCAAAGTGGTGGAGAATATTGTGTAATACATAATCTGGTACTGATGAGACAAGGATCAGACTTCCCTAGGAGGGGCTTTTTTCCTCTAATTTAAATAGTGTTAGAATACTGCAAGTGCCAGCCGGGCATGGTGGCTCACATCTTTAATCCCAGCACTTTGGGAGGCTGAGGCGAGCAGATCACGAGGTCAGGAGTTCGAGACCAGCCTGACCAACATAGTGAAACCCTGCCTCTACTAAAAATACAAAAAAAAAATTAGCCAGGTGTGGTGGTGCACACCTGTAATCTCAGCTACTCAGGAGGCTGAGGCAGGAGAATCCCTTGAACCCAGGAGGTGGTGGTCGCAGTGAGCCAAGATCGCACCACTGCACTCCAGCCCGGGTGACAGTGCAAGACTTCATCTCAAAAGAATACTGCAAGTGCCTTCCCCAAAACTCCCCTAGAGGCTGTCTATCTCCTTTGGCAGTACCCTGATTCTGTCAAGTCTGCTAACAGAAGTAACCTTGATATATAGGAACTTAACTCTCACTCCTTTTCTCTACTACCCATCTTCAAGCAGGGTCTGTTCCTTGTTTCCATTCAGCAGGGCACTTCTGACACTTTCAGGCCCACTCGTTATGCAATTTTCCCAGTAGTCTTTCCACTTTCCAATCCCCATCCCCTCTTCCTTCTTGCATAGGGCTTTCTGGTTGCAGCAAGAGGGAGTCACTGTGACCCTTCATTTATATAACCCATTCCAAAGTAGAATTTCTCTTTATATACCCATGTTTTCTTAATTCAGCCTGATTTATGTTGCTGTTAATATTAAAGGTCAGTTTTGAACAGGTGAAAACAAGGGCCACCTTACAGACATTTCTTTTGCAATGAAAACTCCTCTGGAGTAGTATAAAGCTTTCCTTTTTAGATGACCTCTCAGAAGCAAGTAGTAAGAGGAGACTGTTACTCTCCTCACATATCTCATCCAGTCATGCTCTGACCAAAGCAAACATTTACACTATTCTAAAAACAAGTCCTTCTTACAGATTTGGAAGTCTATCGCTATTTCAAATTTTTCTTTTTTGTGTGTGTGTGTGTGCGTGTGTTTTGAGATGGAGTCTTGCTCTGTGGCCAGGCTGGAGTGCAGTGGTTTGATCTCGGCTCACTGCAACCTCTGCCTCCCAGGTTCAAGCGAATCTCCTGTCTCAGCCTCCCAAACAGCTGGGACTACAGACACCCGCCAGCACGCCCAGCTAATTTTTTGTATTTCAGTGGAGATGGGGTTTCACCATGTTGGCCAGGATGCTCTCGAACTCCTGCCCTCCTCATCCACCTGCTTCATCAAATTTTTCTTTTTTGGAGATGGAATCTTGTTCTGTTGCCCAGGCTGGAATGCAGTGATGTGATCTCAACTCACTGCAACCTTTGCCTCCCAGGTTCAAGTGATTCTCCTGTCTTAGCCTGCTGAGAAGCTGGGATTACAGGTGTGTGCCATTGCACCTGGCTAATTTTTATATTTTTAGTAGAGACAGGGTTTCACCATGTTGGCCAGGCTGTTTTTGAACTCTTGACCAAGTGATCTGCCCACCTCAGCCTCCCAAATTACTGGGATTACAGGTGTGAGCCACCATGCCTAGCCAAATTTTTCTTTCTTCAGAATGAATGCTGCTACTTTTGTCATGATGTATGACAGCACAAATCACAAGGGCAAATGGGGATCAAACGTTTGTAAGTAAGAATGACAGGACTTAAGGAGATCGGAGAAAACGTAGGCCTTCATCTGCCATTTTCCATTTCTACCTGCATCCCATTTATTTTATATACATGCATATAGTTAATGCATAAGGTCCACTTCTGAAAAATTGTGAGTACACTGTTAAAATAGACAAAACCCACCAATTAAAGTAAAATGACTGCAATCTCATTAAAAGAGGTTGTAACTTAAGAAAATGTATAAACACTTCTTTTAATTGAGGCATGCTACCCTTTTGCAAAATGAATCACGATTTTAAAATTTGTGCTTTTCACAGTTATAATAGTGGCTAAAATAATCCTGCTTAAAGGGAGCCTCATGCATAGCCATTGGTTACTGGAGCTCGGTTCTTCTACATCACATTGAAAAGAAAGCTGCCACTTTTTCACCTGTTCAGTATTCCACGAGACTAACTAATCTGACTTATGCTTATGTCCACCCATTCGTCAAATACCAGGTACAGCATAGAACTTTATGTTCCACTGCCTTTGACTTACACTTTATATTTGACATGGAAGGCCCTCGGGATACAGGAGAGCTTTCCATCCACACCCGTGCCTGTTCAGCACCTGTTCTAGCAGCAAGTGTTATTTCAGCTTTCATGCTTTCTGTTTGCAGAAGTCAAATGGCTCCATAATTCTTCCCAAGGTGACATGTTTGACAAACTGGATGGGAAGATGACACCCACATCCTGGCCTTTCTATTCCTCAAATAAATGAGACTAAAACATGAAACAATGAGAACGCTTCTAGTTGGATTTAACTGGTGAGCTGGGCTGAGATATTTTAAAGTGCACAGATCTTAATTATAGTGGGCAATTCTTACTTGAAAACTGATTTTCTCTGAACAGATCTTCTCTGTGCGAGTCCCCTACTTACACCTGCCAGCCCCACTGACAAAAGTAGTTACGCCTTTTGAAACAGAGTCAACAGAACCAATAAAGGGCAAATCCATGATTTTTGGCTTTGACTATCACCAATACTTATCTATTTTTGATTTAAAAAAATTATTACTCCTGGAGCAGAGCTGGATTTTAACTCCAGGTACATTACAAAAATCACTAGAAGGGGGAAAGGGAAAAGAATAGGGAGAAAGAGAGTAAAGAGAAAAAGACAGGGAAAGAGGAGAGACAAGAAAGGAGGGGAGGAAGTTGAGGTTGTGTAAAGTCATTTTTGCATTTTTCTTTTGTAGCTTCATTTTAGAACTATGTAAACGTCTCATTAATTTCTACATTTAGAATCTGATTCCGAGAGTAAAAGTAAATTACTCTTTTGGGTCTTTTTTATCTCCACTTCCACCAGTGACAGATCTGAAAAAGATGAAATACTTCATGCAATTAAACTTTGCATGTTATAATGCGACTCACTGTGAATACTGCCTCAAAAACTTAGGAGTGAAGAGACATATGGAAAAAAAAAAGGTGAAGACTGAGCAATCAACACAGGATCACAAGGGACAAGCTGTTGGATGCTTGTTTGTATTTACTTCTCATAACACACATCTCTCAAGCACCGTTCTGCATTAGCTTAAAAGCACAGGCATGGACAAAGGGGCCCCTGGCTTCTGTATATGCATCCCCATAGTCACAGTGCTCAGACTTCCTCTCCTAGTCATGACAATGAGGAATTGGAGTGGTCTTCTGCATAAGCTCAAGTCAGGAAAATGGAGTCTGATTTTGGACTTACAAGCAATAGATTATGATAGAGTAAAAAAAAAAAAAAAAACACCATACATTTACTAAAGTTATTTCCAAGACGGAAAACCTATAGGTAGTTACTAATTATCTGTATTGCACACCCGCTTTTTCTAGTCAACTCTAAAATCCAGCTAATTCCTTTTATTTTAGAAGATGGAGTCTTGCTCTGTTGCCCAAAGGAGTGGAGTGCAGTGGTACAAATACAGCTCACTGCAGCCTCGAACTTCTGGGCTCAAGCGTTCCTCCCACCTCAGCTTCCCTCGTAGCTGAGACTATAGGTATACACCACCACACCTAGCTAATTAAAAATATACATAGAGAGAGAGATGGGAGCTTGCTATGATGCCCAGGTTGGTCTGGAACTCTTGACCTCAAGCAATCCTCCATCTCAGCTTCTCAAAGAGCTGGCATTACAGGCATGCACCACTGCACCAGGCCTGACTAATTTCTTATAGGGTTTTCACGTCCGGTTTAGATACTGTATCTTGCGCCAACATTCTAAGCACCTCTTTAGATGCCAAAGTAGGGCCGGAAACCCTGCCCATACATCTCTTTTCAGGAAATCTTTGTGCATGGGCTCTGACGGTAGACTCCTCACTTGCTTCAGTTTGTGACATCAGCTTTACACAAACCTGCACTGGTGGTTTTTATTATGTCTCAGTGCAAAGTATAGTCACACTTGAATATGACTCTCAAAGCAGCCCTGTTACTTTTTATCAGTCTCCATTTTACAGGTGATAAAATTGAGGGGCAAAGAGATAAATGACTTAACTATCAAGGACACAAAGAAAATGACGGAGGCTGAATTCTGAATTAGAATTTTTGACTTCTAGAAGAGTACACAGGACTTTCTTTTAAAAAATTATTCTCCTAAAGCTAAAAATGGGATAGTACTTTATTCATTCTGTAACAAGTATTAGGTCAAATCTGGCACAGTATCATATCCCAAAGTTCACAGTTGAAACTGGCTACACTGTTTGAATGTATATATAAAAGGAAATAAACACTCTTTTAAAAGTTGAAAAGCAACTAAGTAAATTTTATTTTTCCAAGGTTGTAACATAAAGAAGGGAAAACTTCATATATAGAAGAAAAAATGAGGCCAGGTGCGATGGTTCAAACCTGTAATTCCAAAAGTTTGGGAGGCTAAGGTGGGTGGATTGCTTGAGTTCAAGAGTTTGAGACCAGCCTGGGCAACATGGTGAAACCCTGTCTCTATCAAAAGTACAAAAAATTAGCCAGGCAAGATGACACATGCCTGCAGCCCCAGTTACTCAGGAGAATCGCTTGAGCCTTGGAGTTGGGAGACTGCAGTGAGTCGAGATTGTGCCACTGTACTCCAGCGTGGGTGAGAGAAGGAAAAAAAAAAAAGAAAAAAGAGAGAGAGAGAAAATGAGAAGCAAACAAATTTGTAATTCATAGTCTTAGTAAAAGCAATAAACTCACTTTGCTATTAATACAGGCCCATTAAAACTAATTAAATCTAGTCCGGAGGACTTTCAGGGAACCTGCATGATATTGAAATTCTCCTATCTACAGAACTGATTTTTGGTTTTTTTTTTGGTGGGCGGTGGGAGGGGGGGGTCAGCTTTTTATGTAAAATGACTACAGCATGACAAAAATCTGTCTAGAATATGCTGAATGTCTTAGAAATTAAGAGTCAAAGAAAGTAATATAATCAAGTATCTGTTTCTCTACCAGTATAGGTTACTATTAAGTATGTAATTCATTGCTAAGTAATCCGGGAATTAAGAAAATAGGATTATACCATAGAAGTATCAAATAAGGATGACATAGATACAATTATAGCAATCGACCCATATTTAAGCCAGCAGAGAGTTTGGAAAAGGACTCTGAAACCATTTTTTTCCCCTGAAAATGCTATCAATTTAAATGGCAATTTTGATTTTAGCAGCTGATTAAAACTATTTCAGACAGAGGTCTATGCCACTGAGCTGTTTTTACCCTTAAGTAAAAGTAATGGTTCAGATTCAATTTAAATTCTGCTGGCAAATGTGCTATTTAGCATTACTTGAATGTGAAAATACTGGTAAAGGTTTAACAACTCAGGATATAACATTCTGAAATGGTGCTGAATATTTTTGAAGAGAAGGAGAAGATGAAGAGGCAATAATTCATTGAGAGCAAACTGGCTGAGGAGTTGACATTTCCTAGAGGCAGGCACCAAAATGTGTTTTGCCCTTGCTGTCCATTATTTCTGCACAAAAAGCAAAGCGAACCTATCCATCTCTCTCATAAAAATTAAATGGAAACCATGTCAATAGAATGACTATTAGCAATAACTGAAAGGAGGAAAATAAAACACATATAGGAGAGTGGATATTAGCAGTTAAAAAGTAAGAACAGAGTAACAGAGAATAGAAGAACAGCCTTAGAAATGAGTTTGAAGAAGAAGGTACTGCATCTGTCTAGGTGGACAGGAAAAGTAACGGGATTTGTTCAGCAGGTTGTATTGTTTTGCTCTGTTTGGTTGTTTCTGCTATGCTCTGGCATGGATTATCAAAGTGAAGCTACCACCAGGTTATCCTACAAATTGGGAAGGTGTTAGAAAAAAAATCTTGTGTGGGCATGGAATTTCACGTTCACGTCACTGGGTGAGATATATGTTCATTAGGTTATCTGAAGTGTTTTTGTTTTGTTTTGTTTTGTTGTTTCTTTGAGACAGAGTCTCACTCTGTCACCCAATCTGGGGTGCAGTGGCACGATCTTGACTCACTGCAACCCCTGCCTCCTGGGTTCAAGTGATTCTCCTGCCTCAGGTTCCTGAGTAGCTGGGATTACAGGTACGTGCCACTACGCCCCGCTAATTTTTGTATTCTCAGTAGAGATGGGGTTTTACAATGTTGGTCAGGCTGGTCTCCAACTCCTGACGTCGTAATCCACCTGCCTTAGCCTCCCAAAGTGCTGGGATTACAGGTGCGAGCCACCATGCCTGACCTGAAGTATTGCTTTTCTAATGCATCAAACTGCTCTTTTATTCCTATGTTAGGGCTACATGGGAAGTTGAGCTCTGACATTGCTCAAAACATATTAGTCATGGTAGAAACAGTAAGCAATTGCAGTGGCAGTCATAGTGACAGAAGTGGCAAGAATAATAATGCAAAGCTGAAAGATAATTTTTGAAAAAAGACAAAACCATGATTCTCATACAGGCATAAAAAGGATATGGGTTAAAGATTTTACTTATAACAAGGGAACCTGGCAAATGTTGTGACCAGTCAGAGAGAAGTTCAAAAAGCACCACTTTATACAGATTAAAAGAATGTAGAAATGAATGTACAAATGCAGGCAAAACTACTTGGGGTCAGGGGAGTCAACTGAGCTTCTATAGGACAGAACAGAATTTGCTTGTCTATAGCTAAAGATTATTCTGCACTGCTATCATTCATCTACAATTTAAAGAATTATCAAATAGCTTTCATAAATCAGGTAACTACCAGAAGGGTGTGCTAAAGACAATGTGTATTTTTCCGCCGAGGCACATTTTCTCCCTATACCAATGAATTATTTGAGCTCAACCTTGGACCTCAGGATCCTTAGAAATCAGTTACAACTGCACATTAAAGTCACAAGCACAAGTTCTCTCAGACATTGTACCAAAAAATCAGAAGCACATTGTTTTCAGCCCTACAATTTTCCCATTTGTAAATGAGGCATCCCAATGATACGACAGCAGGCAAGAAAAGTGCTGATCATTCTGGATGACATGGCCAGTGTGTGTCACCTGCAGTATGATTACTGCTGGTATTCTTTGGGAAGATGAGAAAGCCCAATTTGAAAGGGACTTAAACTCAGTGTTTCCAATACTCGGGAAACCTTGCTTAGAGCCTATCTTGCAGTTATAAAGTAATATCCATGATGTTTTCTAAAAATGAAAGGAAATATGTTTAAAATCACAAGAGAAACATATGGGACTCAATCTCCATTGCTATTTTTTTCTTGGATTTTCTTTTCATTTAGGGAAAAGGAAAGAGGTAGGAGGAATGCATAACATTCTTTTTTGCATCCTTTTTTTCTTTATAAAGCTGCACCAGATTAGCCTGGTCCTTTAAGCCCCTACATATAGCACTGCAATTACAAGGCAGGTACCACATAAAATTATTATCTGATATTCTTTCTCCTGGTAGTGTTAACTCTCCTGAAGGCAAGAACTACCCATTACTTACCTTTAGACTCAGCACTTTGGCCCCCAGCGGATGTCTTCTAAACAGTTGGTGAACTCTGCCTGTACCCTGCTTTCAGTTTTTATCCTGAGCCTCTCACTGTGTGCCTGCCCTCACCTCTGTGTCTCTGTGACTGTTACTGCTTCTGAACTTACAACTCATTTTCCCATGCTTGCAGCTTTGATATACTCCTAAAACTTCACTGCTGCCACAGATTCTCATATTTGGACCAACTGATTTTCTCTGAGACTATATCTGACTAAATTACTTATGCTGCCACAGAACAATCCTCCCCAACTCAGCCCCCAGTAAAATACCGCCCCAGTTCACCTCATCTCTAAGCATGTTATGCTCATCCAAATAGTAGCCATGTTCCAAGTCATCTGAAGGAAGACTATAAATGAGACAAGATAGAGTTTCCTTTACTGAGGAAACCTTTCCAAGTGCCATCAAAAATGAGAGAACTATATACTACTTTACTAACAGCTTTCCTGAAATGTTTCTATAGACACTGTGGATTAAAGGGTAAGTGTATAACCTGGCCATTTTGCAGAACAAAAGGAAAAGACAGTAAATAAATTCAAAACCATGCTTCTCCTTGGTGAACCGTATCTCTCCACCCTACTAAGCTGCATTCTTTCTCCACTGTCTCCCAAGCTCCTACTCCACTACCTTCTAATAACCGCCTTCTCAAATGCCCACTTCCCCTAGTGGAAAGCACATGGATAGGGAAAGGAAAGAGGGAGGACTCTGCATTCGTGAACACATATTCTGGTTACTTTTCAGATTCAGCAGATACGTTCACTGTCTGCTTCTAATTGAGAAGACCTCAGTTAAATGCAACAGATGAGCAGCCTTGCAAACACAACAGAAGCTTAATGTACAAAGCCTCCTTATGGGATAATGTCAGGCCCATAATTTCATAAACATATTCTAATACATACATCCATATGTGGATATCCACTGCTTTTACATAATTAGTTGGCTTATTTAAAAGTGCCTGAGCTAAGGGTAGCATAGAACTATTCACACAAAACAATAGCTGCAAGAATAAGCTCAGCTGCTGAAAGCCCATGCCTTTGCCATGTCAAAATAACAGCACTCAGAAAGCTGTCTTGGTTACCTGAACTACTGGAGTCATCCATGATGGCCTTTCTTGTCAACAGGATTCTCAACCTCTGGCTTATTTCATATTTTTAATGTTCAATTAAGAAACACATTTTCTTTTTGCAAGGAGACCTGGGTAGGGGTAATGGAGCAAATGGCACAATTTCATCTCACATTCCTTTTCTTAAAGGTGCACTTGAATATGACAGCCAGTCTTAAACTATTTTAAAGCCTGACAACTTGACCTGGAATTAAAATAAGCTGTATTAGATACTTTCAGATACACAGTTAATGTGAAACCACTATTATCGTTTTCACATTAAGAGAAGGGCAGAATGCCATCCCCTTTCATTCTCCAGTAAATCAAACCGAATTATTCTTTAGCAGGAAATGTTTCCAAACCACCCCCTACCACATACACACACCATTACCTCATTTAAATAACTGGTGGTTTTATCTCTTCTAAAAATAACCTTTCTGATACACTGAGCTCGAAAAGTTTAGGACTTTGCAAAGATGAATTTCTGTGGTTAGTAAAGCTAACAGTCTTTAGAGTAGAATATCATGCAAAGACAATAAATGAGCAATTAAGAAGTATGTCCTTGTGTTATTTTTGAGTTCTTCCATTTGTTGCTGACTATAGAAGTTTGGTGCTGAATAATTCTTAGGATCTGAGGTTGGTCAGAGGTGACTCTAATTCTTCAGAAGTAGTAGTAAGAAAACTTTTAAAGTACCACATTTTGTCAAATGAAGACAGGTCCTAAAATGCCTTTCCAAGAGCCTGCATTAAAATATAGATTTACATAATTCAGGTTTAATGGAAAAGAAAAAAACAGGTAATGCCCAGCATTTGCAGACTGCTAAATACAGACACACATACACACTCATACACACACATAAACCCTGACAACTATGCACACACACACACACACACACCACTGCCACCACCAAACATACAATATGCACACACACAAACAGGCAAACATCATTCGTCTTCTCTAAGATCAGATCTCCAGGCACTGAAGTCTGTATTTCACATGGAATCCCATTTGCCGTCTTCTACTCTGACAATTTTGCATCTGCTGTGTCCTGTTTCATTAACTGGAGCTCATCAGAGCCACATCAAAAAGTGAAGATGCATGGTTTCTATTACCATTTATAGCACCATTTGTTTCATTTAAGAAAACGTGCTTAGTCCCTGGCCTTAAATTACACAGGAGAAACAGGAATCTGGAGTTCAGGGCGCATATTTATTCTCTCATGTCTTCACTTTGTCAGAGGAGAAATCACTTTGAGTTGACTTAAAAGACAAACTGTTTCCATTTGCACCAGCAGAAGCTTGGCTCTGGCAAACAATAATTTAGCTTCAGGGACTTCTGAGCCATTCTTGTTTCCAAATCAGGCACTAGCCTCCAGATTATACCTCCTTAATTCAGGCTTTACAAATTCAGCCAAGGGCTGAGCTCAAATTTACTTCCTCATGATGAAAATGGGATTTCTCAAGTGTAACAGGATAGGGGAAATTTTATTATCTAACAACTGATACCAGAAATCTTCTTAAGAGTAACACTGATTTTGGTTGAAAATATATCCTGCATCATGGTTTGTTTTTTGTTTTTCATTTGTTTGTTTGAAGAAAAAAGATCTCAGCAGTTATCTGTTGGGCAAAGCATCACAGGAGAGAAGTTTGGGGTTTTTACGGGCAAGCTAGAAAGAATTGAGGAGGGAAGCAGAGAAGGGGAGGAAGGAGAGAACCCCCCATGATAGGGCAGAAAACAGTGCTCCCAGTGACAACACATCACCCTCTCCTCTGAGAAATTAAGTCTGCAAACTAACAATGAATTGAAACACATGATTTTTAAAATGTTGTTACTGTAGAAACCAGAGAAAAGTTTATGCCTTCTTGTGTGCAATGCACACCGAGCAGTTGATGTTAAAATGGTCCTGAGAACACGCTCCCATCTTTCCCCCAAAACTGGCTGAAATGTTGGGAAGATCTTTAAATACAAGAGCCAATTTTACCTCAAACCTGAATTTCTATATGCTTCCAGCTAACACCTGGCTTACGCAAAATATAGGCTTCAATTAGTTTGTACAGGCAAAACCGAGCAAATAAATACAAGATAATAAATGATACTACTATATTTAAGATACTCTTCAACATATGGGCTCAACTAAGTATGAGGCCAAGGATGAAGTGTGAGACAGGGATGAGGGGGACGGGCAATGCCCATTTAGGGAAGGGTAGGAAAAGAAGATATCAGTGATTATTTTGAGGGAATACTAGAAGATGGGTGTTATTTGTAGAAGCAAAAATAGTGGGAGATGCAACAGAGATCATATTAAGAGAGTTTTTTTTTTGTATAAATTTCTTGACCTCTTGCCACATTGGATTGAAGGATAATAAATATGTTTTCCTAATGTCTACCAGTCTAGTCTCTGGAGTGACTAGCCCAAGTCTTGAACACAGGAGCTCCTTAAAATTAACATTTAATTGAATCCCAAAATGAAGCTCAGCCTAAAAATAAGCAGAGGCAGGAAGCGGCAGAGTGTAGATAAGGCATTTTTAAAGGTGTAGTTTGCCTGGATTTTAAGATGTGTGACAGGGAATGTTGCGAAGGAAACATGGTTATGGTTGGGCACGTGCCAGATGTAAAAGTCTCTACAATGAAGCGTCATTACCTCTTAAGGCATGGGGAGTGCAATGGGAGGATTCTTGCCCAGGGAAATGCAGGACGAGGCACATTTCAGCACAATTATTCCAACATCATATTCAGAACAGAGCGGGGTCAAATTTGCTGGTGAGGAAGCTTGATATAGAAGTCTTTTTAGTAATCTACTTGTAAACAAAGACTTGGGGGTTCAATCTGGGGTAGGAGTAATAGGAAGGAAAGATGTAGGACATTTTAAGAGATAGAAACAAACTACTTAATTTTTCCGAGACGAAGTTTCACTTTTGTTGCCCAGGCTGGAGTGCAATGGCGTGATCTTGGCTCACTGCAACCTCCACCTCCTGGGATCAAGCAATTCTCCTGCCTCAGCCTCTCCAGTAGGTAGGATTACAGGCACCTGTCACCATGCCTGGCTAATTTTTGTGTATTTAGAGAGACGTAGTTTCATCATGTTGACCAGGCTGGTCTTGAACACCTGACCTCAGGTGATCCACCTGCCTTGGCCTCCCAAAGTGCTGTGAGTACAGGCGTGAGCCACTGTGCCTGGCCTTATTTTATTTTATATATTTTTTTTAGATGGAGTCTCCCTCTGTCGCCCAAACTGAGTGCAGTGGTGCCAGTTTGGCTCACTGCAACCTCCGCCTCCCGGGTTTAAGAGATTCTCCTGCCTCAGCCTCCCGAGTAGCTGGGATTACAGGCATGTGCTACCATACAAAGATAATTCTTGTATTTTTAGTAGAGACAGGGTTTCACCATGTTGGCCAGGCTGGTCTGGAACTCCTGATCTCAGGTGATCTGCCCGTCTTAGCCTCCCAAAGTACTGGGAATACAGGCATAAGCCACCACGCCCTGCTGAAATAAACTGTATATAAACAGGTATTTGCTTCAAGTCAGATTAACAGCTATGTATTAAGCATCTACTGTATTCTCTGGCAAAGGCAGTTAAATCTGGCTCTAAAAGGATTCATACCAATCTGTTATTATTGGTTATATGTGAGATTTGAATTAGACGAGAAGGAATTTATTAACTTTCCTTTGTTCGTGTACTTTCTTTTCCTTTGGTTTCTTAGAGTAGTAATGTATCACGTTTATGATTCTAAAGAAAAAACATTCAAGAATATATGAATTTTAAAAAATGTGTTACACAGCAAATGAACACAGCAAAGACCCCTGAATTTGTATGCCAAAGAGAAGAACAGCCCTGAGCAAATTAAAAATCATCCTTATCTCATCATTAAAGCAGGCCCAGGAGCATCACCACAAAAGGTGTTAAGCTATTAGTTTGTGGTTTTGAATATAGCACCAAGTAATAAAGCCATGTTTCAATTTAAAATGTTACATTTTTCATGCTTCTCATTAAGCCAAACTAATACCGCTCTCAATAATTCTGAGTGAGGTCAGACCATATTGGAACTAGAAATAATTACGGAATGAGTGACTTTTCCCAGTCTCCTTTAATTACTGTGTCAGAATAGGACCCTGGGAAAGCTCCTACCTGAGCCTAATTCAGGAAGCTATGAGAAACCGCCACTCTTTTGGGCTATTAGATGCCTTGTCTCTCTCACTGTGAACAACTGTCTCCAGCCCACATAACACATAGAGAAGCAGAAACTATAGCTAACGAGTTCTCATTTCTATAGCCGCAAAAACCTGGGATAATGTAAAAAAAACACAGCAGAGCTTCCTAAAAATGCTATATTACATGAATTGCATGTCTGCTGGAATTGCATACTCACAAAGTAAGATAATTATGCTCAGAAATTCCAGGCCGCATTCATACAGAGAATGTCATCTGTGTCTACCAAGAGGCAACCAGTAGGTTCCACAGTTGTCTCTTTATAATGAAAGAAGTCTGATTTGAAAACTTAGAGGAAATAACAAAGCTTATTTTTAAACATGGGTGTAAAAGTGCCAAATGCCTTTTGTCTTACTAATTGCTGGCATGCATCATTCAAAGTGGGGGGCTGTTACTGAGATTCCATTAGAGGACTGACAGTCCTACAGAAATCAGAAATCAGCTTTAGTTCCTATCACCGGGCCCACGCATTACTCTAAAAAGTTGTTCTAGGCTGGGCACGGTGGCTAACGTACTTTGTAACCCCAGCACTATGGGATGTCAAGGCAGGTGGATCACCTGGGGTCAGGAGGTTGAGACCAGCCTGGCCAACATGGTGAAACCAGTCTTTACTAAAAATACAAAAATTAGCCAGGTGTGGTGGTGGACACCTGTAATCCCAGCTACTTGGGAGGCTGAGGCAGGAACATCGCTTGATCTTAGGAGGCAGAGGTTACAGTGAGCCGAGATTGCGCCACTGCACTCCAGCCAGGGCCAAAGGGCGAGACTCCATCTCAAAAAAAAAAAAGTTGTTCTACACTAGGTACATAGCAGCATAAGTAATATATTTGCAGCTTACATTAGCATCCTTCCAATGGGGGTAACAATATAACATGATGTGTATTTATGTATAGCCAACGTATGCATATGTTGTGTATATAGACAGAATGATAAATTCCCATAAAAGTATGTGTGTAGTAATCCAGAGACTCACTTCCTCTCAGCCATCTCATACAACAAGAATATTAATCTTTTAAATAGATGCCTAAAGGAGAAAATTGAATCAAATGCATTCTAGTGTCTATTTCAGATGTAAAAATCTAGCCATCAAAATTCACCATCATGTAGTACTGAAATCCTTAGGGTAATGACATTATCTGAGGTGTCAGTTTAATTCTGGATGGAGTCTCTGGCCTTGTGAATGAGGCTCCCTGAGATGAAGGCATCTCACAGAGAAGATCTTACCTCTGGCTCAGGACTAGTGTGCCTCCCATTACACAATTAACATGGCCCTGAATAATTGGGAAGAGGGAAGAGGCGGGAAATATTATGATAGAAACTTATGATTCAAAAGCAATCCATAGAAAATCCCTTTTTAAAGCAGAGAATACTACTGGCATTGTAAGTAATAATTGTATGCAACGACTCCCGATATCCAAGTTTGGATTTTTAAACAGGTGTCTACAATCATTTTTCAGTTCCCTTCTTTGGTAATTCCTGTATTAGTCTTTATCACACTGCTATAAAGACATACCCAAGATTGGCTAATTTATAAAGAAAAAGAGGTTAATGGACTCACAGTTCCACATGGCAGGGGAGGCCTCACAATCATGGAGGAGAATAAAGGAAGAGCAAAGGGGCGTCTACATGGTGGCACGCAAGAGAGCTTGTGCAGGGAACTTCCATGTATAAAACCACCAGATCTCATGAGACTTATTCACTACAATGAGAACAGTATGGGGGAAGTCACCCCAATGAGTCAATTATCTCCACTTGACCTCACCTTTGACTTATGGGGATTATTACAATTCAAGGTGAGATTTGGGTGGGGACACAGAAAAAAACCGTATCTTTCCTGATTAAACTTCAGAATTTACCGGAAGAGTCTACTCTTCTGGGAAGCTCTCCTTACACTCCTCTTCTATAGGTCCATACTTTGGGTTGTGGGATGGCATCATTAAAAATATAAAACTCTTCATCTGCACTGTAATTGAGGCATTTTTAAAGAACAGAATTATAAATTCCCATATTTATGGGAATTTATATGTGTGCGTGGGTGGGCCTGTGTATGTGAAAGTGAGTTTCTAAAGACAGCCAAAGCAGTGACCTAACAAAACAAAACAAACAGCAAGTCATCCAGCCCTGACGCAACTTTCTCCAGTTGCCTGCCAATATGGAAAGATATTTTAATGCAAACCACTGAAAAACAATATGCCTATACACAGTAAGAGCCCTGGGGTGTTCACAGCTAAAAAAAATTCCAGCTACAGCAATCAATTCTAAGGAAATAATTGAGATATGGTCAAAGATCTCTGCATACGGGAATCCCATCACAGCAATATTTATAATAGAAGATGAAAAGCCAAGACAGGCATGGTGGCTCACACCTATAATCCCAGCACCTTGGGAGGCTGAGGTGAGAGCTCGCTTGAGCCCAGGAGTTTGAAGCTGCCATGAGCTATGATTGTGCCACTGTATTCCAGGCTGAGTGAGCACAGAGACTTTGTCTTTTAAGGCGGGGGGGTGGGGGGGGGTGGGGAGCTGAACACTATGTAAACTTTAAAAACCAGAGATTGATCTAAATACAGAAATTTCACATGTGGAATAATGTAGATATGAGAAATCATGGTGTTTTGAAAACTGTTTCACAAATAAAGGCTGAAGAAAAAATTTTAACTGACAGGTATTTTTAAAAAAACTGCAAAAGCATTATGTTCTAAAACTTGTTTTCCTCCTTTTTCCCATATGAATACCTACATATTATATATCCTTTATAACGTTAACATAATTATCTCTTGGTAAAATTCTGCACAATTTATTTTCCTTTTTTGTACTTTTCTGTACCCTATGTATTTTCTACAGTAATAATATTTTACTGTTGTAATCATGGGGAAATTTTATTTAATGAGGTGGGACAATATTTTTAAATGATGAAAATAGGCATGTGACCCTCGCATATTTTCTGACATTAAAATTACATGAAGATTTAGGTCCCATTTTTTCATTCAAGTTTGTTGACACCTAACTATAACTATCTAAATGAGATAGAACCTAGAATTATTTAGAATCCATAAATATTTCAATTTCTATACTACCATGATGGAAAATTACATCAATTGCCCATTCTTGGTTTTGTGGTAATTTGTTCAGAGCTGAGGTGTGTAATCTTTAGGCTGCATTTTGACCCACCTCCCCTTCATATCTCCCGGCACTGTCCAATTTAATACATATCACAGCACAGCAGGTTTAATTGTTTATATCTTTCTGACTCTATTAGATTGAGTTATTTGAAGACTGAATTCTTATTCATGTAATCAACACATACTCATTGATACCTTCATATACCATAAACCCTATTCAAGGTCCTGGTGGTAGAACAATACAGCAGGGGAGAGGGGGTGTGGATGACCAAACACTCTTATATCCTTGTGCGTCTGTATCCCAGCTAGCCCTGTGCTTAGCACCTGGCAATGCTAGAAAAGCCGCTGTTCAATGAAAGAAGGAAGGAAGATAGGGAGGAAAAGTAAGTGTGTTAAATCAGAGCAACAAAAGAATAGATGGCACAGGGAGACACTATTTAATGTAAGTAATGAAGAAATGAAAGAAAGCCGGGAGGGTAACCAGTAGAAACTCAGAACTGTTTCTTTCTGGAAGGCAAGAGAAATTGGACTTTGAAAGAAGAGAACATGAAAATAGTAACTTTCAAAGTACATCCCGCAGAACTGCAGATTCTTCTATTTTCATTTAATATTTTCGTTTTCAGTGATTATAATTTAAAAAAAAAAACTTACATACTCAAATGTGTTTATAGCAAATCTTAACATTCCAAAGACAAAGCATTAATTTTTCTAAGTCACTTATTTGCATCTCCATGTCTCAACTAGACCTATGCTTAGCATCTAGTTTGTTCTCAATTTTGTAGTAATTAGCTTTTGTGTTAACCTTGGTCTAAAACTTCCCCTGCAATCCCTGTGTAATCATTTGAAATTTCTTCAAAAGGTTCATTGACTATGAAGGTGGTAACTGGGTGTGGTGATTAAAGACAGTCACACATTCTTTGACCTCCTCCCAAGGTAAAAGGGGGTCTGTGTCTTGCCCCTTTGAACTGGTACAGGCTCTTGTTTTGACCACAGACTGTAGCAGAAGTCACACTGTGCCATTTTCCAGATGAGGTTTTAACAAATTGTCAGCTTCCACTTCTGTCTTTTGGAACTCTGCTTTCAAACTGAGCTGCCATGCTGTGAGGAAGGCCGAGGAACCCTTTGGACAGACCCTAATGAAGTGTAAAGAAGTCCCCTGGCTGAGTTCCCAGCAACAGCCAGCACCATCTTACCAATCATGTGGGTAAGCCATCTTGAAAACAGATTCTCCAGCCCCAGCTGAGCCTATCTAGTTCACACCTCATAAAACTGCCACTGCCAACTCTTGCCCAAATTGAAGATTCATGACCAAAATAAAGAAATGTTGGGGTTTTAGGCCATACATTTTTAAGGTGGTTGGTAACACAGAAATAGGTAAGTGGAACATTCTGGATGAATCTTTAGAAAACATTGTAAAAACTCACACGTCTGTGTTTGTCCTTTACACATGAGCCTTGTAGTAGAAAATACACTAAGTCCTTCAGCACATCTATGCCACACACATCCAATTGAAAACCATGCAAGGCTCAGGCCTGCATCATGTTTACGTGATAGCTGTGCAATAACAAATGAGCATACAACATATTCTTCACTTGATCTTAGCCAAAAGGCCAAAGAAATAAATATACAACATATTCTCCTAGCATTTCAGTACTAACCTAAATTTTAGCTCCTCCTATGATAATATTATAAAGTGTTTCATACGCTGCCTAAAACTAAGATTTGTTTATTCTAAGTTATTATTCACATTAGAAATGGAACATTAGTTTTATAAATTTTTTTTAAAATAAGACTGTGATAACATCGATCAGATTTAAAATGAGAGAGCAGTTTTTCTTTTTTTTTTTTTTTCTGAGACGGAGTCTCTCTCTGTCACCCAGGCTGAAGTGCAGTGGCACGATCTCTGCTCACTGTAACCTCTGCCTCCCACATTCAAGCTATTGTCCTACTTCAGCCTCCCAAGTAGCTGGGATTACAGGTGCACGCATGCCTGGCTAATTTTTTTGTATTTTTAGTAGAGATGGGGTTTCACCGTGCTGGCCAGGCTGGTCTCGAACTCCTGACCTTGTGATCTGCCCGCCTCGGCCTCTTAAGGTGCTGGGATTACAGGCATGAGCCACGGCGCCCAACCCAGTTTTTTCTATACTAACATCATATGATTCTTCATCTAGTGCCAATGACAACTTTAATAGTATATAGAATAGTAGTGCTGCCAGTATTTTTCAGAAAGCCACTCAAAAAGACAGTACAATAAGCATTTCATTGGTTTCCATTTTTAAGGTGATATAAGTCCAAGCCCTCAATGTAATTTCTGCAGTACAATTTTGCAAAATAGTGTTCTAGCCAAGTCACAAGGTCATTTTTATGTAAAACTCAAATATACATTCTAAATTTTCTCTGGGACAACTAAACATGTAAATGTTATTTAAAAGTACATGCAAAGATAATTCAAATATGTTGATTAAAACGCAGGTGTAGCGTTTCAGATAAATTGTTTCATCACATGAAAAAAAGATGTATCTACAATAGACAAAAAGTTAATGCCTCTAATATTGTCATTCCAATAAGTAGGTCGATGAATAGGTTGTGTTAAGAGGTACAATTAGAAACAATATTTGATAATGTATTTCAGAGATGGCGCTAACATAGTGCATTCTGCATATTGGATAAATTTGCTTAAGTCTGGGTTATATGAGACCATCAGAATTCAAGCACTTAAAAATGGTTATTATAATTCTCTATTTTGCTTGCTTTGGTAAGCTGTGGTCATACAGAGGCACCAGAAAGATTTGTTATGTGGTTAAATTATTCCACATTTATATAACAAAAATTCTGAAGGGTCTGAATTAGTTTTTTAAATACATGATCAAGTATGGCAAAAATGCAGTGACATCTGCATACAGATGTTGAAAAAACAACAATAGGATTAACTGTAAATACTGTGACCCTTGTAAGAGCTACTCCCCAGATATTATCAGGTTGTTTTTGTGTGTGGCATGGAGTAGCTTTTTCAGATGCCACCTTCAATTACAGTTGCTTAGATAAGGCAATGTATACTGTTCATAAATTATAAACATTTTAGAATTATTTGGGCAGAGAGTTCCAGATGTTTTAACTGAAGTCTTCAGCTCTTCTGATCAACACGAAGGGCAAGTATGAATGTTCAAATTGAAAAGAGAAATAACTCCGTTTTTTGTTTCTCCCTAAAATATAGTTTTTAGTACACAGAATAGGCATAACACAGGACATGATGTTATTGAGCTTAGGACTATGGATAAAGTGATGGGAATGACATTCAAAGTAAAGTTTGTACTCAACATATAAAGCAAAATCAATTCTTCTGTCTCATGTAGTTGCTGAGGCAGGCAGCAAAATATGCAAGATTTTTAAAAATATATGATTTAAAATATCACAATCTCATAATACGCACAAAAGTATTTTCTGACAAAAACGTCAGACTTACTGAGAAACCTGTTTTTTGACTTCCTTTAAATTGAGCTTTCCCCTATTGAGAGGTGGAAATAATTATCAGAGCGACAAAAGAACAGATGCACAGGGAGCGACTATGTAATATAAGCCATGAAATACAAGAAACAC
Organism: Cacajao melanocephalus; assembly: GCA_963573385.1. Lineage (NCBI taxonomy): Eukaryota > Metazoa > Chordata > Mammalia > Primates > Pitheciidae > Cacajao > Cacajao melanocephalus. Next base: position 128,233 of record CAUYLG010035848.1, read on the forward strand.
AGGAGGGTAACAAGTAGGAATTCTGAAGTGTATCTGGGTAGTGATTCAATATGGAAAGAAGACTAGCAGAGAATCTGAAGTATATTTTAAGATTGAAATTTGAACTGCTGAAAAACTTAGGATGTGACATTATGTATGGAAGCCAGTATAGTCTCAATTCTGAAAAAAGAAACTAAGGTAATCACTGCATCAAACATATGTCTAAAATTAGTAATAGTCAACCACACACCTGTTTTCAAATTTTTGCTCATCAAAATAACTTCAATATTTGAAGCTATGGAGTTTGTAAGCACATGAACTTATTTGTTAAATGAAATGCCGTTTTAATCTTTTCTGAAGGATGGAGTAGGGGAGATTTCACAAAAGATTTCATTTATAAAATTGGTTCCCTGCTAAATAAGTTTGAAAACCCACTGGGCCAGAAAATTTTTCAAACAGTTTCTCTGCAGGACAGAATATGAAAGAAAATCCCAGCCATGCTTAATCATGCTCCACTGAGTTGAGGCCTAGTTACTTGCTCATAAGGCATAACTTTTTTTTTTTTTGGTAGTTTCTCTGAATGAGTTCTTCCATTTTATGGAAAAGAAAACGCTATCCAGTTAAACACCCTGCGTCGGTGAATATCCATCACTCGGCTCATCTCTCCCGCAGATGTGTTTCTCCACAGCTTTGTGATGTCAAGCTGTATCAGGCTTTTGCCTCATGCACAAAGCACAAAACTTGGACTATCAGCCCAACTCAGGAAAGTTGAGTAGCAGCTGATAGAATAACTCAGCTAACCGTGGGGACTGTGGTCATTTTGAGGCCTCAGATCTCTGAATAAGTTGGCTGTTCCCTTCCTTTTGTAAGACAAAGTTTATAAGCAGCTTCCAATAGAGATAGTGGGCAATTGCAGTGTCTACTGGCAAAGCTGTCCTGCATGGCTTCTTTTTCCGCTGTAATGAACATGTCTTGCAGATAATTTTAGTTGCTCTCACAGAGCTTTCAAACCAGATATCCCCCCACTGAGACAGGAACACACTGATTTTTTTTTCACATGCCCCGCCAGAAAACGCCTAAGTCAACTGAACCACACGCAGCCAAGCCTTGTTATTCTTCAACACACCGTAGGATCTGCCTAGACGGATGAAAGCAATTCCCACACACTGGGATGAGCACGAGGAAAAGAACCTCAGGAGAAAAGAAAATAATAGTAATTCTGCCCTAATCATCAAGTAATGCTGACAGGTGACTGATAAATAGCAGCTTCCTTTATGGATCTCAACTTTTTTGGCTGTGGACAAAGCAAAATCCTCTTTCTCGGGTCTGATTTAGACCCACTCTCCCTTTCACAGAGCATTATCCGCAGCTTGAAAAACTTGTCAGTTCATATTTCTCAAACCACTTTCACTTCTTACGCCAATGCCGCCTCCTATGGGGGAATAATTGAAAGTCTGCAATGGAACGGAAGTGATTAAACTCACCAAGAGCAGATGGTAAGAAACAAGACCTTTCACATAAAAGGGAGAAAAGCATGTTTGTCTCCTTAACACAAATTCATGCAAGCCTCAGACAATTGCTCTCCTTCTCTTGTAAATGCTGTGTCTTTGCCTCTGCCCCACAAGCTACCCAGTGATCATTCGATTAGATGCTACATGGACCCTTGTTCAACCATTATAGCCACAAGGTGGCTCACAGCTACCCACAACTCCTTGCAGAATTCCAACGCTTCAAAGAGCTTGACAAGTTACCTCTTGCAAAACTGGACCAATGAGATGCTTAGAGATTTGTCAGCTAATACAAGAGAACAGACAGAATGTTTTACCTTCTCCTTGAAAATCTCCTACTTAGTTATTTAACTTCCCCAAACACCAAAAGCCATTGACTATATGTGGGGTTCTCTATCCCCAGTCTGTTCTGGAGGTCTTAAGTAAAAAACCAGCTAATTTGCCATACCTGCAATATTTTCGGTTATAAAATACTGGATCACAAGGTTGTCTGTTCAAACATTGAGATATCACCATTTTATATTTATAAGGACTGGTGAAATAAGGAGATCTTCATTTCTAAAAGAACAAAAAAAGCCCACAAATATGTTTACTGTTTTAACCTTTAGCAATTTTTAACATCAGAAGCAGTTCCGTGAAGACAGCATGTTCAAATGTGCCCAGACAACAGGTAGAATCAACTGTTACCGCAGATTTTGATTTCATGAGTTTCTCCAAGACCTTGTCTAAGAGTGAAATGGGGACATTTTTGCTTAGTTGCAATTTCACACTTTCCTTCGATTTTCCAAGTTGTGGTTTAGCCTCAAGGAATCGCCTTAGGTATCAATCTAGTCTCATCCCTCACACGCACCCTCTTCCCTACTTTTTGGCTGGACATTTGAGATATGTCAGCAGAGGCTTGCAGAACTGCAGTGTAGTATAATAATTAAAAGCCAAAGTCCTGGAGTTGAACAGGCTTGAGAAAAAAAAATTCAAACAGGGATGCTTACAATTCGTAGGGTTTTGGGAGGAAACAATGGAGATGATACATAAGTGTTTGATAATAATAAATGATAATAGCTAGTACTCATTTAGCTTTTATTATGCTAGCACTTTCTATTAACTTATTTCGTGTTCACAGTAGCTATGAGAAACATGATATCGTCATCCTCATTTTAGAGGTGAAGACTGAGACATGAAGAGGTTAAGCAACCTGCACAGAGAGGTTAAGTTACTTGTCCGGTGTCAGAAATAGTTCATGGAAGAATCAGAATTGGAACTCAGGTCATCTGCCTCCTCTAGTGTCCACATGCTCCACCGCTACTTTATACACAGAACCTGGTACAGAATGACTGCTAACTCACTGTGACCCTTTTCCTCCATCACTTTCTGAATCCTATAGTTCCCCACAGATAGCATGGGAAACCTTTGGTTTTGTTTGTTTGAGATGGAGTTTCGCTCTTTCACCCAGGCTATAGTGCAGTAGCACGATCTTGGCTCACTGCGACCTCCACCTTCCTGTTTCAATCAATTCTCCTGCCTCAGCCTCCTGAGTAGCTGGGATTATAGGTGCTCACCACCACGCCCAGCTGATTTTTGTATTTTTAGTAGAGACAAGGTTTCACCATGTTGGCCAGGCTGGTCTTGAACTCCTGACCTCATGATCCACCCACCTCGGCCTCCCAAAGTGCTGGGATTACAGACATGAGCCACCACACCCGGCCATCTTTATACATTTATAACATTGTACATGTTTTGCAAGTTTGGCAAAGTTCCTCTCTTTCTGCATTTCCTTTACTAACTCTTACTAAATACTAAAGATGTATCCCAAGCTATCAACTCCACTAAGATGCTTGCACCTGTCTCTTCCAGGCTGAGTTGTTTATTTCTCTTCCATATCTCCTTAATGCCACTTCATGTCTTGACCTGCTATTATCCATCAATGTGTCCAATTTTCTCCCTTGAGTTCCTTAAGGTTGGGGAAATAACATTCAATTCCATATCCCTAGGGCTTGCAGAGTATCTAGTACACAGTTGGTAGCTAATTAATGTTGAATAAATGAACAAATAGAAGTCCGAGCACTGCCCATAGGCTTCTGGCAGGCTCCCTTCACAAAACTAAAATGCACCTGCCTTAAGTATGTTTGGAGGAGGTAGGACAAGGGATCAAACTGTGCTATAGCTGGCCTAAAATTAGAGCCTGAACAACACTATTTTATAAAAGACAAAGTTGTGTTTTAAATAAGTTGAAACAGCTGCTCCATTCTCCTCACAATAACTGATGACCTTGGCGTCTAAGTAAGGCTGCACACCTTCCTTATCAGTAACTGCCCAAAATTGCTAG